>PVKS010012149.1:0-54621 GCA_004027875.1 Aplodontia rufa | reverse complement strand
TAAACCTAGCTCTCCTTGCTGGCTGCGTGACAACAGGTCTGCACCCATTCACAGGATGACGAGGTCTCCCTCCCTTGTGGAGCTAACCCCTTTCCACTTCACCCTGAGCCTCTACCAAAAACACTCAGGGAAGTTAAAGAAGCTGAAATTACCTGAAGCCCAGGGTTTTAACCAAGGGCTTATTTTTTCCTGTGTGTGTCCCCACCAGGACACAGAGGGGAAAAGAGGCGTCAATCCCAGCATGACTTCTTCCATAAATCTTCCAAATATGGGCCCAGTCCACCAAGGCTCAGCTCTCTTTTGCTTCCTTACTGGACCATCAATCACATGCATGTCAGCTTTGGTCATCACTGTCTATCGTGACCAATGTTACCTGCACCCTAAAAAAATGGCCACTGGTCACTACTTGTGTGGCTCCATGGGCTGATCAGGGAGGGCAGTATCAATGCGCGACACCCTTTTCTGGTGAATATAAGAACAATGCAGAGGACAGGGGCACTGCTATCCAGAGTCACAGACCAATGAGAGTATGTTGAGCCGCACAGCCACAGGATTCCCTGTTCTAATGAATGTTAAGAGCTGGGGTTCTGATTTTTCATGTTTGAAATCTTTCATGTTCTTACCACCAGGCTTCTTTCGATCCTGTGGATGACTGCCCAGCACCTGGGCAGACCGCATCTGAGAAACTGGTTACTTTCAAGCTCCTAGAAATTTTGGACAAAAAAAAATACTTATATTCTAAATACTAATGTTCCCCCTCCTCCAGTTCTCATGGGGACAAAAACAGGAAGTCCAAAGGGGAAAGTGCAGCAAAGGGTCTGGAGGAGAAGGCAGCTCTCCAAGCCAGCGTGTCACCACCAAAGGAAACAGAGGTAATTGGACTCAATCTGCCCCCAATCTTTTAAAAGACTTAATGTTTTTAGAGGGTTTAGACTTATAGCAAAATTAAGCAGACTAAACACAGTCCCCACACACCCTACACCCATTTTTTCCCTTTCATTAACATCTTACATTGGTATAGTATCTCACAATTAATAAAGCAAGATTGATCCACTATTATTACTAACTGAAGTCCATAGTTCACTCACATTTCTGTAGTGTTTTCCTAATAGCCTTTTTCTGTCCCAGGATCCCATCCAGGACACACACCCCAGGCAGTCATCGAGTCTCCTGAGACTACCCCTGGCTACGGCAGTTTCTCAGGCTTTCTTTCTTTTTGATGACCTTGACACTTTTGGAGAGTGCTGGGAGGTATTCTGTAGAAAGTCCCTCAATGGGAATTTATCTATAGTTTTTTTTTTTCTTCTTTTCTTCCTCATGTGACTGAGGTTATAGGTTTGGGGGAGGAAAACCACAGCAGTGAAGTATATGCTATCGACATGATTCACCATTGATACTGACCTTGACCGCCAGGCTGAAGCGGCATTTGGGGATCTCTGTTTCCCTTTTGCACAGTGTTTTTTGGCAAGAAGTCACTGTGCGCAGCCTGCATTTGAGGAGTGAGAGTGATGCCAACCCCATTTTGCCCTTGGGTTGCTATTAATCCCCATCAGTGAAGACCACTTCATTCGTGGCTGAATCTTTCTTCCACTCTGCTGTCACTCCTTGCTTTAGCCCCACTTGGACTTTGTCTCATCCCTCCCCTCAAACACACAAAGATCAAAAGCTCCCTGCAGGTAAGGTCCAACCTTCTTCACACTGGTTTGTGAGTGTGCCAGAACTCAGCAGGATGGGTGAGTTTCTCACCACAAGCACTGATATGCTCACTTCTGAGAGGTCCCAGTCTCCCCAGGGTGGCCAGATGGCTGGGAATGCTCCTTAAGCCCACAGAGGCAAGATGAGAATGCACATGCACAAAGCCCACTCCTAAAAATTCCAACCACAGACAGGGCAACGACAGGTCCTCCAGAATCAGAGGAGCTTCCATATCACAAGTACTAGCCAAGAGACCCTGGGGAGAGCCTGACCAGAGCCACAAGTACTCACTGTGCCAGGCTGGCTCTCAATGGGTCTGGGAGGGTAAGGGCCAGAGCAGTGCCAGTCATCAGATCCCAGACCTTGGGGATAATAACCCCAGGCTCTGCCTATCCACCACCCCTTAGATACCCTTTCTGATCCTCAAGCCATGCAGATAAAACTGTCATATTCCCAGGACTGGGCCAAGAGTGTACTCAGGGCAAAGCTGGGGACATAGAGCCCACAATGGCTCCTGACCACTTGTCATCACCCTGCTTCATTTGCATCTCTAGGGAATGACTACAGAAAAGACAACTGGAGCAGAGTTGTGTTTTATACTCTGGTCTTTGTGAAATGAGGCATGGTGTGGAGCTGGTAAAATATCATTGGGCCACATTTGTTGGGCAGCTATTGAGTTCCAGGCACTGTGTTGGGTGCTGAGACCCAGGGGCAATCCTCATCATTGGCAAGGCAGTGGATGGTGCTGGGACCCGGTAGATAGTCCTACACATGGACAGGGCAATAGATGGCAGGTATACAGGAGAAGGATAAGTTGTAAAAATATAACTTACAATACACACAACAAACAAAAAGTCATTCACAGTTTTTGGGGGAGAGGGCAGAGAGGCGAACACTTGCTCTCCGTTGATTCAGCTCCCAGGACAGTGACTTGCAAGAAGTTCCTACAGGGTAACAAAACATGCGGATGGGGTAGGACATTCCAGATAGGAAAATAAGATGCACCTGGAATTAGTGCTCATCCTCACATCTGTAGAAGCAGCTTCAGCAAGGGAGAGAACAGCAAAACCATCACATTTACAAATGTCACCAAATACACCACAGGAGCCAAGGTAACAGAAAGACCATCAGGACAGCTCCTCTGGTTGCAAAGATAAAAAGACTATAGGGAAGCTTCGTTTGGAACAGCATGATGTGTTACAGAATGTTAAGTGACCATGAGTGTGCATCCAGGAAAGTGGGGTCTGGCCTCTGACTCCTGGGACCCCAAGAAGACTGACCTAAAAGGTTATAGAGGACATTTTCTAAAGATCCACTCAAATGCTGCCACCACAAAGAGGCTGATAAATAACGACCAGCATCAGCTGAGGGGGAATAGCACCTGTCACCCGTTCCCACATGGAGCCATGCTATGGTCTGATGAGCCTGTAGAAGCATAGGTGCCGCTGGTTGTGGTTGCGGAGAAGGATCCTGAGGACCTATAGGGTCAAGGCCTAATGAAAACACAGGCTCCACTTTTGCCACCTCATGACCTTGGCCCAGAATCTATCTGAGATTCTCAGTCCTAATAGCACTGAGTGCCCACTCCCCAGAGCTCCTCTTCCAAATCAGGAGGGGCCTGCATGTGGTATTATACACAGATGTCATAAGCAGGAGCACATACTGCCACCCCAAAATCTACCGACACTACAGGATTCTGCTGGGCTGGACCTCCCTTATAATACTCACTGTGCAGTGCCAGCACACAGGTGTTCTGAGGCTGCCACACAAAAGTACCTCTACAAAGGTTTAGATGGCCACAGTGGTACTCACTGATGCCTATTAGCTAGCTCATGAGGCCTAGGTGTCATAAGCTTGGCAGTCTCTGTCCTCTGCAGCTAGTGCCATGGCCCTGTCCTGGTGGCTCACAGCCAGGACAAGAGCTCTGAAGACAGCAGAGGGAGGAATGAAGCAGAGTCCAGAGGGATGAGAAGGAGTTGCTATGGTTTGGATAAGTGTCCCCCTAAGGTTCATAAACTATCCATGGCATTAATGAGAGGGGTAAAACCTTTAGGAGGTGGGGCCTAGTGGGAGGAAGTTACATCACTGGGGGCCCTTGAAGCGGATATTGGGACCCCAGCCCTTTTCTCTCTCTCATTGCTCCTCAGCCACCATCTGGTGAACTGCTAGAGATTTGCTCAACCACATGTTCCTCCAACACATGCTCCCACTAACCCAAGGCAACACAGCCAATAACTATGGACTGAAATCTCTGAAAGAGTGGGCCAAAGTAATCCTTTCCTCTTTTATAAGTTGATCACCTCAGGGATTTTGTCACAGTGTCTGAAAGCTCACTAACAATGCTTATGGGTTGAAGAGGACTGCCAGGGAAAGACATGTGCAAAGAAAGAAGGCCCTGGGGACTGGGGTGATGGGCCCTTGCTTGGACAGAACCTCCATCTACAATTCCTAGGCTGCAAGGACATGGGGATAACCCAAAGGAGTTGTTTGTATGCACTGTTTCCCTCTGATCACTTTTCTTAATGTCCTTTTTGGTTTCTCACTCAATATAAATCACATCATTTGATTCTTCAGCATTTGGGTTATTTGTGTTTGATTTTCTTTACAAGTGTTCCTCCTTCTGTATGAAGGAAGAAAAGTTCACTTCATCTAGATAATTTATTCATACCAATTAAATCTGTACAGATATTAGTACCCTACTTGGGGTTTACATACCATAATTTCATTCAGAAAACACAGTTTGTATCTAAATATTAATAAGTATTCATTGTAATAGCAAAATTTAATTATTTTACACTAAATGTAATCTTAATTCAGTATTGTTCCAGCAGTAATATAAGCCATGACTTGGTCAATTCAAAGTTCTCCTTAAAAACTTCAAGATGATACACTGCTTTTTAAAACAAATTTTTTTAAAGAGAGAGGGACAGTGAGAGAGAGAGAGTGGGGAGAATCAATTTCATTTAGTTTTTCATTTAGCTTTCTCTGCTCTGAGACTTCGTTGTGTGCATGGTGCTGGGGTTTGAACTCACACACTCACGCATGCCACACAAACACCATAACTACTGAGGGGCTCCAGCCCCTCTTTTTAACTTTTTAATGAAGTACAATAGAAGTACAGAAAAGCTCCATATCCTTACACTCATCCATACAACCCAACATCCAGATCAAAAAACAGGGCATTATCAGCACCTGCAGAAGTTCTCCTGCCCTTGCCTCCTCTAATTACCATCTCCCCAGGGCGATCTGACTCCCAACATCATATATGATGTTGCCTATTGACTTTCACATACATGGATCGTGCAGTCTGGGCTCTAGTGTGTAGGTATTTTCACTGGACATTATGTGGCAGGACTCATCCCTACTGGTGCATATACTTCTGGAGAGTTCACTCTCAGTTTGCTGTATGGTATCTATGAGGGGACAAATCTCAGTGTTCTGTTGATCTACTCTCCTGATGGCCATCTGGCTTTTTGAAGTTTAGCAATTATTCTCATGCTGCTATGGATGCTCTTGGGTGTGTCTTTTGATGACTGTATCGGTTTCCTTGGGCTGGATGAAACTAGATGGCTTAAGACGCACATTTATATTCTCACAGTTCTGGAGACGAGAATCTAAAAGCAGTTTCACTGGGTGGAAAGGTGTCAGCTGAGCCACAGTCCCTCTGGGAGGCGGTAGAGAATCCGTCCCCTCACCTCATCCAGTTTCTCAGGGGCTGCAGGGGATCCTTCAGGCATGATCACATCACTCCAATCTCAACCTCTGTGATCACATTGGCTCCTCTATTGTGTGTCCAATCTCCCTCAGCCTCTCTCTATTGGCCATATGCACATCTCACTGTTTAATTGAGACTGGGACTGCTGGTGATAGGGTATATGTATATTTAACTTTAGTTGATGCTGCAAGCAGCTTCCCAAGGCATTTGTAGGAATCTATGCCCCAGTGAATTCCAGGTGCTCCATACCTTCACCAACACCTGTCATTCCCTGCCCTTTTAATTTTACCCAGGCTAGTTGATGTGTGATGGTCTCACACTTAACAATTTATTTTGCCTTTCCCCAATATCTAAAGGAGTTGAGCACCTCTTCAACTATTTATCAAATGCTCTGTGTGTGTGTGTGTGTGTGTGTGTGTGTGTGCATCTTTTGCCCCTTTCCCTATTAGGTTGTTTGCCTTTTTCTTGCTACTTATATAGTGCATTATAATATTTAAGTAAGTTGTTTGTTAAAAATATGTTCCACTACAGATGTACAGGGGAGACAAAAGTTTCTGGTGTCAAGACCTGAAATGTAAGGCCAGTAGAGTCCAAGCAATCCATTGACACAAATTCGAGATAATGAATGCCCAAAAGGGAGTCCAAGTCTTGGTCAGCTTGGACAGTTCCCACTAAGGAATATGTGTGATAGCTTGGGGACCACTGCCAGAAATTGGATGAGTGGGACAAAAATTAATGTATTGCAAGTTAGTGTAGCATATCTCCCTTTAGTTCTGGAAAACAAAATTAATTTTATCTAAAGGATGGCCACTGGGACAGTAACCTTTTATTTGTTGCTCTGAAAATACATGCAGATTTTATGGGGCTTTTCTGGTTCACTGGGTGCCTTCAGGTATGGCAAGGTCTGACCAAGTCAGCACACTGAAGGCCCAAGTCCAGAGTAAAGCAGTGGCCCCCTACTGCAGATGCCACCTGTGAGCACAGCAAGGCAGAGATGCCACCGACTAGAACCAACAGCATTTCTGCTGTGAAATATGAGATCTTAAATCCATCAGTCTTTGGCTTCTCTATAAGTATGATAATGGAAGAGAGTGAGTGTGGGACATCAGTCAATGTGAACTGCACTGTAATATTAGGTGTCTGATGAAAACCATGAAGACAGTGGGAAGTTCTGCATGCAGAGATGTCTCCCACCAATCAAATGCAGCTTTGTCCCCATCAAGGACTGATCTCTAAGTACCCCAATAACCCCAGCAGGCTGTCCCCAGTGCATGGAAGTAACAAAGGAAGTATCAGCCAGGACCCGTGCCAAGCCCCAGCAGACACAAGTAAAGGGAACCAACATGGACCTCTTAGGAGAGATTCAATCCCCAGTATCACAAAAAATATATAAATAAATAAAGAAGAGGAGGCATCTGAATGACTACCCCAGCATTCACCATGCTGCAGAGCCCTGGGAACTCAGCTGCCTACATTGCAGTGAGGTTCAAAACATCTGACCACAGCTGCAGCTCTGCCCTGCCATTCCCAAAACCCAGGACCTCAACCACTGAAGAAACTGCACTCCTCTCTCCCCAGTAGAGAGACAGAAAGCCATCAGAAGCACCTGTAATGACTGCCTGTGTCCCCAGACAGGCTGAGGTCTGTATCCCTCTGCAAGTCTCCCCCACACGCCGCCCATGCTCCACAGACAACTGGAACAGGCCTCCTTATGTGTGTGTGTGGGGCGGGGTAAGTCAGTGGAGCAGCACAGGTTAACTCTGATGTGAGCGAATTAATAATGTGATGTATGGTTTGTTGTGGATTTTGCTGTGCTTGTAGGAGAATGGGACAATTTAATCTAGAAAGCCTGTAAATCTCTAAAGGGTGAAATGAAACATCCATGCAAGCAAGGCTAGGACTTGGCAGCCACAGGCTCCTACAGAATGCAGTGGGAAGGGAGGCTCCTGCAGCCCACTCCCTCCCCGTCCATCCTCACTGTACCTCTCCCTGAGGACCCCAACATGCCCCAAAACCCTCTTGTCCCTCTGAATGTGCCCCTCAAAGGGCCCCTTTGGTGCCCCTCACCCACGTTCCTACCTGTTAGGTTGTGAAGCTTGGTTACAGAGAATTCGCTTGGTAAACTGTGTGCATCCTTGTTGCCCCACCTGCTCTGCTCCTACTCCACAGCAAGGACTCTGAGGGCCACCCAGGGCAATTTCAGCCCTGAATGGTCAGGAGTCATCCCCTCTCCCCATCCACCATCTCCGGCTCTAACCTACACAAACCACAAAACCCTACTGCCCAAAACTGGGCATTCCCAGTGTCCACGGTGCCCCACTCTTGGCTGGCCCTCCTGCTCTGAAGGAGTGAACTTTTCCAGGATAGGGTTCATGAACAGATCTGTCACCCTGTCACTCCTCCTGGACTGTACTTCTTTAGGACTTCCCTGGACCAAGAACCAGGATGGGACTTGGATGCCAGCACATTCTCCAGCAGCTCCTCTCCACCTGCTGACTCTACCCAGGCATAACTCGGAAAGAAGGAAGATGGAGCCCAGTGGGTACTCAGAAAGTAAATACTAGATGGATGGATGGATGGATGGACCGATGAAGCTCCCAGCAAAGGGATCTAGGGGTAACTAAAGTGAAGAACACCTGCCCTCAATTCTAGCATTGCAGAGTCCTGAAGTATCAAAGGATAATGAATGACAGAGACAAGGTACGTGGCGGTCCTTTAGGTGCCCAACAACCCTCTATTTCCATTATCAGATAAACCATCCTATATGACGGACAAAAAACACCACATACAGGGCATTAAGGAGAAGGCTCCCAAAGCAAGGCAGAGAATGCTTCCAGTCCAGGAGTCCCCAAGGCAGCTCTGCACACGTGGTCAATGCGAGTCAAAGACGGTGCTGCTTCTGGTGTAGCAAATTAACAGCAGCAGCACCAGTCCTCACCACAGATTAAGCGCACACCCGCCTGTGATCAAGAAGAAAACCATTACTTAATAAAATGCAATTAATTTAGAAGCTAAAATCTGTTGAAGCTCAAGGGAAAGTCAAGATCAGTAGTTTCCAACCTAACACAAAGATGTTTCCCCAAGAACCAAAGGCGGGCACGCATCCAGCTTGAAATACCCTGGTATA
Source organism: Aplodontia rufa (assembly GCA_004027875.1). NCBI lineage: Eukaryota > Metazoa > Chordata > Mammalia > Rodentia > Aplodontiidae > Aplodontia > Aplodontia rufa. The sequence continues at coordinate 46,084 of PVKS010012149.1, read as the reverse complement.
CTTCTCTCCAACTGCCTATTCCCGGCACTCAAAGGGTAGTATCCTCACACTACATGCGCACAATGTGAGGCACATCTAGAAGGGACTGTGAGATAGGAACGCTTCATCTTAGCCTTTTCCTGGAGAAACAGCCACCAAGATGACTGCCGCAGTCCTGACTCGGGGGCTCAGGCCAGGCGGATAGCGCTGGGACCCGTGGCTGGAATCAATCCATCCATCAATCAGCCGACAGCTTTCACTACTGCCAGCCAGAATCAGAACCAGCTAAAGGGTCTGAGGCAGTGCCAGGTGTCTGAGATGGCAGGCAAGTTGAGAAAACACACACAAACACACACACACACACACCCTAACCTGTGACTGTACTGACCCAGCACTTTACTGTAACAATGTTTGCACACATCTAATCTCACGTCATCCTTACAGTTATTTGGTAGCTGCTGAAGAAGGAAGCACAGACCCACGTGTGCCCTCTTTAGGATGAGTCAAGTCAAACTCTGAGCTGTGGGACTTTTACAGCTGGCTGGTGAAGGCCAAGCCTGGCTTTCTGGTGCTTCTGATTCCTTACACAAACTCCAGCTCCGCTTCACCCCACCTGTGACAGCTGCCACTAGTTCTGGATAATATGAACAGATGTTAGAGCACATGGCTCACTTACTACACCAAAGGACTGAGAAACATAGACTGCATTTTACTGCTGTCATAGAGACCCAAAAACTCCATCATCCTAAATGCACGCATTTACTCAATTAATGGTTCTTCTGTTTTCGAAATGATGAATTTTTCTAAGAAAATTAATAATCAAACCAACTGGGGAAACCACATATATATGTTTTCAAATTAACAATGCATATAACAGTTCACAGAAATTCCTATTTAGAGGTGTTTTGCTGGGGATCAATTCCAGGAATGTAAAATGAATCAAATGGAAAAATAAAACACACACACACACACACACACACATGCACATGCCAACTTTATTGTTTACCTACTCACTGTTTATTAATTAATCTTTGCTCAAAATAAGTGGCTGAGTGGTTCAGAACCAAATGCGTCCACGCACAGTAGATTCTAAGGACAGGAAATGCAAAGATCCATGTTCACTTTGAATGCAAAAAGGAAAACATCTAGGGACTCACCAACAAGGGCAACTGTTTTCCTGGAGGCAGGCCTTCACATCCTCTCCCCATCACTGTTAAGGTCCCTGACAGTCTGTGGCACATCCTGGACTCTCCAGCTACCAAGCATCAGCTTCTCTAGGCACATGTTGAAAAGTAACCCTTGTACATGCCACAGGAATGGTCATAAGTACTAGTCACACCCAACCAGGTGAAAAACAAATGTAATGCAATGCAGGCTCCAGTAGGGTAGAGAGAGAGAGAGAGCATGGGATCTACATGTGGAGCTGCCCTCCTACAGCAGAGTGCCCCTGCACAAGTCACGGCTGCTTGGTCCTCAAGGCAAGATGAGTTGTTTAGTGGGAAATTACTTAAAACATCAAACACAAAGGAAAAGAACTCAACCCACTGCCTCGCAATGTGTTTTAAATTATACTGGTTTCTCTATCAAAAACTATCTTTGAATGTTGGAGAGCTTCATTTTCCAGAAAACCTCAAGAAGAAAATATTTTTGCAGTCAGTCAACACAGGAATATCAACTGCATAGTATTTTTTTTCTTTCTTAGTTTTGATCCTTCAAACACAAAACAACGCAAGTAGCTCTTTACACCAGAACTGCACTTCAGAGTTTATGAAGTGCCTATACACCTTCTTACTAGGCTATAGTTGAAACTCACAAACCTGACCCATCCAACTCCAAGCAAAACAAGAGAAGCCACGACAGACCAGAGGATATACAGGTACCCCAGGAAGGACTTGCTTTCATAATGATACTCTGTATCAGTTCAATGATGATGTATCATTCATGCATCAAAACAACTTTGGGAAAGAGGAGCAGTGCTGTTCCCAAGGTAGATGGTTTGCACAGGTCCCAGGGATTAGCAGCACAGCCAGACTGAAAATGAGCTCTTGTTATTACAGACCCCGTCCTAGTTTCCTACCTTATTCTGCCTTCCTCACAAAACCAGAGTGCTTCATCTGGCCAGGTCAGAACACAGGCAAAAGAAAGTCAGACAAGAGCAGGTTTCAGGAAGGAAAAGCCAGCCAACGGGACAGACAGAATGGCTGGGAGCCCTGAGACACTGGACCTGACATGAGGTACAAGACAAGTTTAGAAACATCTAGACGGAGGAGGAAAGGAACCTTGGTGCCTCCTTCCCAATGCATCTGCATCGAGATGACTGCAGGAAGACGGCAAGAAGGTCAACTCTGGAAGCAGGGAATAACCAACTACCCCAATAACTGAAGAATCCAAATAGGAATTTCAGTGCAAAATCAGAATGACCACTCTGTGGGTTGGATTACCTTCCCAAACACATTTTCTTCTGTCCCATGTAGAAAACTAGCTTGCACTGTACAATCTGTAGCTCTAGCCTACCTCCCAGTGAGCACAAGGTTCTGTGCTTGGTTCTAGGAAAAATCCAAATATGAAGACAGCTTCCTTCCAAATCTGGGTCTCAGGGAAAGGAGTCTCAGTGGGGCACTGAGCAGGCTGAAGGGAAGAATGATGCTCCTGTGTTTCATTCATTCACCCATCCATCCATCCAACAACAGTATGAGGGTTTACTATGTGCCAGGCACTATTCGAGCTACTGAAGTCTTCACATTTGAGTGATAAGAGACAGACAATAAACAAGTACTGTACATAACTAGGACACTGAATGTTAAGGACTAAGGAGAATCACAAAACCGAGTTCATAAGAAACCGAGCAGTGATATTAATCTATAGAGGTTGATTAGGGAGTGGGCATGTAAATGGAGAAATGAAATAAGGAAGGGAGCAAGCTAGGTGGATACCTGGGGAAGTACAAATCAGGCAACAGGAACAGCTGGCACAAAGGCCCTGAGACAGGAGGGAGCCAGGCAAAATTGAAGACCAAAGGATAAGAGGGAAAGAGCACACACTGAGTTGGGATCATTAAGAATCAACACAAAGGCCTGGGCCAAGGTGGTAGGTGAGGACAGGGCAGGGACTACTCAAGACAAAACTGAGCAGTGATTCTGTCTGCCTGAGGCCTGGGAAGCTTGTTGGAGCATGCCTGGGAGTTGGGGGAGGGGGAATCTAAGAAAATCAGGTCAAGGAATATAGGTGTGTAGTGGGCACTGGGGAGCCACTGAAGACTTAAGAAAATGAGAGATTGGCATGGGTCCAATCTACCAAGGGGCAACCCCACCACCCAACTCTGGGAAACCCCATAGCTGGCACATAAAATATAATTCACATAGCAGAGGCAGTCCCCCGATGTGTAGGGTTCCACAGAGAGTGCCTGATGGCTTGACCTTGAGGGTGCTGTCCTCCCTGGGCTCTCTTGAATGTCTGGATGGGGACAGAGGAGAGGACTGGCTGCAGGAGAAGCAAGAGAAGACAGTGCCCACGACAGCTGACTCAGCCTGTGCCAGAAGGCTGCTCAGAGGCTCCAGCTGGCCCTGACCCAGGTGGTGGGTGTGTGAGGGGGGGAACTCAGGGAGGAGGAAAGAGGCAGAGAATCCTCCCTGCAGGCTATCATCCCAACCCCATCAATGAGCATCACTCCAACCCCTGCCAGGCACCCAGGCTGCCTCCTGGTACAAGACCCAGGGGATGCCTGCTGCTGGTCAGTGGCAACACCACTCCCCACTATGGCCCACATATCCACAGTCCTCATGACCACCAGCAGGGGTAGGAGCTGGGAGAAGGGAGGTGAGGGCTCACAGACTGTGAATGCTGTAGTCATGAGGGTCACCTCATGTTCAGGGTTCTCTCCAAAGGACCAGACAGCAAGGCAGTATGTGCAGGTGTCTGCCATTTGTTCTGGAAGGCCCTGGAGGCCAGCCAGTGGTGTGTTCAGGGCCTCCATGCCTATCTGCTACTAACCCTTTTGGACTCCCCATCTGATTTCTTGAAGACTTAAGATGAGAGGCTCTCACCTGTTGAATCACCTGGGCAGGTGTTCAGAGCAGGGGACACAGGAACACTGGGGAGAAGCTGAGGTTTGAAGGGGCCCCTGCATCTATGCTCTGTCTGCCAGCTCTGACAGACTTCACTGACCATTACCCAATGCAAACAAAGCCCAGCCTGACACCAACCTCACCATCAAATGTGTTTTTCCTCTGAGTTCCTCAGTTTTGTCTAGGAAAAATCAAGGTGTTTTAGCACGCTCTCTCAGCTTCCAGGGGTGCGATTGGTGTCCTTTACAATTATCTTTTATTTTTATCTAGCATTTCTTAGCTCAGTTGGCAAATTAGATATTTATGTGCCTCCATTTCACAATCCATCCCCACCAATTATTCCTGTGAAACTAATATTTTATTTTTAAAAGGGGGAGGGCTAAGAAAAACTCGAAGGACAGTTACGCAAACAAGCCACAACTTGGGCCTGGGGTGCACCAGAAACCAAGCAAGGTGAAAGAGAACCAGAAGTTGATCATCATAGGCATCGGCTCTTTTCGACACCCACCCCACCTCTCAGCTCACACATACTCACAGACCATCTGATTTAGGCTGTGCTTCCCCTAGGGCTGGAGTCCAGTACCCCAGAGAAGGAAAGGCAGGCAGCGGGGAGGAGCACAGCCACTTCCCTAAGAGGAGAGAAAAGACCCATCACTAGGGCCATCACCCAGATAGATCCAGCCCAGCTACAAGACCACTCAGGGCCTCCTCCCCAGTGCTGGTGGTGACCACCAACAGAGAGCTGTCAACACAGAGGGTTAACAACAGCCAAGTTCCAACTCATCCATTAATGTCTTTGATGTCTCTCAAAGTCCCAGCAGGTTCCAAATCTGTATCATTCCTGCCCCGAAGATCCTAAGTTCAGAGATCCTCTCCAGTGCCATCTGAGGATGGAGGAAGTAGGTATGATCATTCAGCAGTGAGGGTATAGGGCAAGGCACTCTAATTGCTCTGAGCTCTGTGTCCCTCTCCCCCCACCCATTGGCTGCTATTCACCAGAGAAGCCCCTGCCTCATCTTACTGGAGGATTCCTGCTCCAAAGGAATGGTACCCACATGCTCTGGTCACGTGCAGAGCTGTACCTTGGAAAAAGTTGTCACACTAGGACCCTCAAACCTTTTGGGTCTTTATTGTAAAACCACTGTTTTTCCTGAAGGAGTAGGAGAGAAGACCCAGAAAGAACAAGAAGTTAAAGAGGCCAGGGACAGATAAGCCTACTGATAAAGTGCCAAGAACAAGATGCCAGATTATGGATACTTCACCTGGCATGACTATTTATGAGCTGATTACAGTTTAACCACAGATTTAAGTCTGGCCCCTATCAGGTCCTATTTGCATAGATCTGAAACAATTAAAAGTCTTCCTTCTGCAAGTAAATACTAAGTTAAGACTATGGGGCATCATCAAAGGCAGAGGTAGGGCAGACCCCACTGCAGGTCCCTCCAGACCCCCAGACCCTCCTTGTGCATGCAGACCCTGGGGAAGTTCCCCCCTGAGCTTTGCTCAGGGAGGCCCACCACACACCATCCAACGTCCACCGCCCAGCATAAAGCACTGCTTGGGGGACTACAGATCAATATTTGTGTTCATCATCTGCAGCCAGATATCCTGTCAACAGTCTTGCGAGGCTGTGTCTGCCATAAGGAAGGGGGCCAGACTAAGAGGCATGTCCATGCCGCGCCCCCAGCCCGGGTCGGGCTACCCAGGGGAAACGGTGTGTGGAATTTTTAATTGAAGAGTTTTCTCCCCGGGCCTCATTATGAAGGGAAAAGGGTGGGGGCGGAGAGAACAGAGCTCAATTCCCAGGAGGCAGCGAACCAAGCAGCGACCCCAAACTCGGGAGTTGCCGCCCAGTACCGGGACTTGGTGCCAGCTCCAAGCGGGGCCCCAGAACCCACTAGCGGCCAGGCTAGTCCAGTGGGACCAGAGTGGGCAGCCACCGCGGGCCAGCGCCTCTTGCCGGCACCGGTCACCCCTCGCCGCGTTTACCCCAGCCCTGGACGCAGGAGTCGCCGGCTGGTCCTCGCCGCGCCCGCCCGCCGGTCAGTGGGGGCAGGGACCCGCTGGTCTGGTGGAGTGGGGCCGCCGGTCTCCACCCCCCACATCCAAGGGGCAGTCGCCCCGCCAATTGTCCCCTCCGCGGCCGCTCCAAAGCCTCGCCGAGTCCCGAAGGCAGTGCTCCAGCCGCAGCATCTGTGTCTCCCCCCCGCGCCCCGATCCCCCGCGCTGACCCTGGCGCCCCCAGGCTGCCGCCACCGTCGACTCAGGAAAACTGGGACCCCCAGCTTACCTGGCTCGGGCACGGGGCTGCGCGAGTGCGCCGCCGCCCCTGCCCCGCCACAGCCACCGCCACCGGCTCTGTCCGCGAGGCCGAGCGCGGGGCGCCGCCGCAGCTCTTTGTGAGCCCGCGCCGAGCCGCACACGGAGACTGCTAATGAGCCCGGGAAGCTGAATAGCGGCGGGCGCGCCCGGGACGCGGCGTACGGCACGCAGGGCCGCCTCTGCCGGTGCACGCGGCGCGGTCGCGGGGCGCACCCCGCACCCGCCTGCGGCTGGCCGGTCCGCGCCCCCGCCTCGGCCTCTTCTACCGCCCCCAGCTCCACCCCCGACCAAAAAATGGGGGTCGGAAAACGCTTCCCGGAGAGACCGCGAGGCGGGAAAGAAAGGAAGACAAAGATGCTTTCGTGCCGGGTGCTAGGTCCCCCGGCCCTGAAGCAGGGACGGTCGAAAAAAACGGCGGGCGCACCTGGGACCTGGTTTCCTCGGGGCTGGCCTCGGGGACAGGGGCTGGAGCCCAGGTTCTGGAAGCCTGGGCGGCGCCCTGGGGAGCACACAAATTCCGGGCTGTGCCCCAGACCTGCGGACTCGGGAGCAGTAGGGGTCTGGTCCTCCAGCGGGTAGAACAGGTGAAGGCGAAGCTCAACTGCGCCGGCACCCTGCCCCGGGCGCCGCGCTGCCCCCTGGCGGGCTTGGGAGCGCGTGCTGCGTTTAGGGGCCGTGGCGACCGCGCCCTGCTCTGCCCTTTGAGACTGTGGTGGGGACCTGGAGAGAATCCCTTGGGGATCGTGGCTTCGGAAAGCCCCTCTACTAGGGGATGCTGCCTGTTACTTCCCCACCTCAGATCCCCAGGCGAGTTCTGTCGACCAGCTCTTCTCTTTGGGCTCCTGGTAACCATCCCACCATCCAGTTTCCCATTTAAGATGCTTTAGTCCCTAATTGCAGAGCCCCACTCTGGGCCTTTCCTGCTGTCCTGAATGGTGAGGACCCTGAACTCCAACACTCCCAGACACCCACTCTCCCAAGGAGAGTCAATCTCCACTGAGAAGTGGAGATTAAAGCTCCTGAAGGTTATGTAGATGCTGGTGTCACTTTTGACCCTCCATTCCCCTCTCACTCAATTCCATGTAAGTCTACCTGGAAAAGGGAGCAGGGTGCCTTGTTTTGGGCAGAGCTAGGACTCAAAGGCCTCCCTTGCCTCAACCTATCTATTTGCCCTGTTTCTTTACTCCTTTTGGCAGGTTAGGATAAAGCTATTTTACTGGAATTTCTGAAGAGGAGTAGCACAGAAGGAAGAGGGAACCTGAGAAGGGTGAAGAGAGCCCTTCTTTCTGATGTCCTGAGGGCAGAAGCTGACATCCTAAGGAGAGGGCCTGGAGAAAAACTGAGACCTCAGCTGGACTAGAAGCCTATCTAGCATGAACTTTCTGTGAACCTGACCTGTCCCCTCACCACCACCACCCATCTCCTCTTCCTGTGCTGATCCTGGTAGGGCAGCTCTGTAGCCCAAGTTACAAACAAACACAGCAAAGGCAAGCCCCAAAGCAGACCAGCCACAAGTTCCAGAATCATTCCCCATGCCCACCTTGAGGTGAATGTATATTCATTGTTTATTTTTCACCTACTAAAACATTCTGATCACTCAACCAACAGGAGTTTAGCTTCACCTAGTCTTCTGTGGCCCAACTTTTCTCCAAATGCCAATAACTAGATAGGAACAATTGGGGGAAAAAATTCCATGACTTTAAATGTTAAGTATGGGGGCAAAATGTGCACATCTTCTCCCCTTGTCTATCATAGCTAAATCACAGGGGAAACCAGATTACTAGGCCTCAAGATGATCCACACAACCCTATTTGTCTGTGCATGTGGGTGAGCCAGCTAGTTTGAGGCTGTTCCCTTCTACATTTACCCTTGAACTCTTCCCATGGGCAAGCTCTGAACCAAGCACTGGAGATTCAACCTGATCCATGTGTCCCCAGAGTCAAAGACTCAGGCCCACCCCCAGCCTCATTCAGAACCCTTAAATCTGGTGGACTAATCAATCCACTATTCAGAAAATGTTTTTCATTCTTTTTTAAAATCAGAAAATTTTTAAAGAATCTTGGAGTGAGGAAGTCTTTTTTAAGAATGCTGCAAAGTCCCTGGTGGAAGCACAGAGGCAATAACACAGAAGTGATAATATAAAAGATGACTAAATTTGACTTCAGAAAAACTCCCGCCTGGCACTCACCTCCATGAGCAAAGTCAATAGCAATCCATGAACAAATTATTTGTAACTCATATCATATTTAATTTCCCTATTATATAGATAGATAGAATTGAGAAATATAAAAGAAAAAAGCAGTGACACACACTTGTAATTCCAGTGGCTCTGGAGGCTGAGGCAGGGCAATCACAAGTTCAAGGCCAGTCTTAGCAACTTCGCTAGGCCTTAAGCAACTTTCTTTTAAAGGAATTTAGTTGTTGTACAATTAAAAATGCTTCCAATGAAACAATATGATATGTATATATTCTTCAAATTAGATTTACTCCCTAGAGCCCACCTTAATTTCCCACCCTTACCCTTCCTCCCTGCCCCCGTCCCCCCTCCTTCCTGATACCTCTCTATGAATGCCCTCGGTTGTGTGTTACTACACCTTTGCTGGGTTTAATACATGAGAGTTGACCTCCTTTCACACTGACCAGGGTCTAGCTTCAGCCTCCACAGATGAGTGAAGACATTCGATCCTTGACTCTCTGGATTAGGCTAACTTCACTCAACATGATTTCTTCCATCACCATTCATTTACCTTCAAAGGCTGCAATATCATTGTTTCTAATTGCTGAGTAGAACTCCATGGTATATATATATACCACAGTTTTTGGATCCATTCATCCAGTGGAGCCCTAAGCAACTTAATGAGACCCTGTCTCAAAATAAAAACTAAAAAGGGCTGGGAATGTAACTGAGTGGTTTAGCACCCCAGGTTCAATTCTGGGATCTCTGGTAACAATTAGAAAGAAAAAGAGATGAGGAAAAGAAGAAGAGGATGGAGAAAGATCAACTCAATTTTTTAAAAAATGAGCAAAGGGTAAGAGAAAATTCACAGAGAAGGAAATACAAATGACTTAAAAATATGAAAAGATATCCTTCCTTGATCATAAAAAAATGCAGGTCTGGGGTGTAGCTCAATGGTGGAGCACTTGCCTAGTAGGCATGAAGTCCTGAGTTCCATCCCTGGCATTGCAAAAAAAAAAAAAAAAACTATATTGAGTTGCCTTTGCCTTTACCTGCCAGAGACTCGGAAGTTCAATAACACAGTATGTTCCAGAGGGAAAAGGGAAGCTGGCAGACTCTCTCACTGCCTGTGGGAATACAAACTGTATACCTTCTTTGGAGGAAAATCAGATTACCTCTATTAAAATTACAAAAGGACAAGCATTGTGCTAGTTTTCCTTTACTGTAACAAATACTTGACATAATTGACTTATTAGGAGAAAAGTTTTATTTGGATCACAGTTTTAGAGGTCCCTGTCCATGGTTAGTTGGCCCCACTGCTTTGGGGCCTCTGGTGAAGGAGCACATTATGGTGAAAGCACACCTCATGGTGTCCAGAAAGTGAAAGAGACAAAGAGACTTGGTCCCATGGTTCCCTTTAAGGGCATGGCTCTAATGATCTAAGATCCTCCCTCTAGGACTCTGCTCAGAAGATTCCATCACATCCCATTAGCAACATGCTGGGGGCCAAGTCTTTAACACATGGACTTTTGTGGGGCACTGATCAAAATCATAGCAAGCCTTTTGACCTAAGAATTATATATATTTTTCTACAAATATATTACATGTGCAAAATAGTCCTGGGCAGTTTGTATAACAAGAAACCACAAACTCCCTTTATATCCATGAGTAGGGGATTGCTGCATATATGAGGACATGTCCAAACACTGAAATATTATGCAGCCATAAGAGGAGGAAATGCACGATGAATTCACATGTTCTCCAAAATACACGGTTCAGTGAAAGAACAAGGAGCAGATGACGTGTGTATTATGCCACCATTGTGAAAAAAAGAAAAAAGAGAAAGGTAGAAAGAATGAGACAGCGGATGCTCTTATGAAGTCATGAGCTTCTCTGAAATAATCACAAGAAATTAATAAAATGTTGGTCACCCATGGAAAAGAAATTAAGGCAAGAATGACAGGAAAACTTTTCATTGATTATTCTTTTTATTCTTGAAATATGTAATATTATCTCTCTCTGATTTTTTTTTTAGAAATTATCATTCGTAGCCCTGGTCCTTATCCTTTGGAGGGTAAGGACCTGTGAAAGCTCCAGTATGGGTGGGGAAGCACCTGCCTATATGGTGATAGGGAGTGAGAGAGAAGAGACCAGAGTTCCACAACACCCTTGAAGGGCACACCTCTCCAATGACAGAAGATCTTCCCACTAGGCTCCTCCTGGTTTGTCTGTTTTTATTGTTTTTGTTTTTAAGAGAGGGACAGTGAGAGAGAGAGAGAGAGAGAATCAATTTTATTTACTTCTTCATCTGGTTTTCACTGCTCTGACACTTCATTGTGTATGTGGTGTTGGAGTTCGAACCCACGTCCAAGCACATGCCAGGCAAGTCCTGTTATCCACTCCAGCTCCTGCCCCCCTCCCCCGCTTAAAGGTTCCATCACCTCCCAATAACAACAAGCTGGAGGCTGATCCTTCAGCACGTGGTCCTCTGGAAGACATGTGAATTCTCTGGTCCTAGTTTCCATGGGGAGGGGAAAGACCCTGACAGGCACTGAATCCACCCTCTTGCTCCCTTGTAAGAAGATAGCTCAGAGTATTTTGGACCACATGACTGTGCTACCTACTTCCACCTAGTGGCAATATGTGTGAATTGCAGGTTTGCTGCCCTGTGGACTCAGCCCAGAGGAGCACCCTGACCTGTGTTTCCTACAAGGCATTCTAAAGTATCACCAGAAACTTATCGTTCCTCAGCACTCAACTCAATTTATTTTTTTAAATCTTATACAGGACAGTAGAGTAATATTTTGGTTTATAAGCTAAGAAGATTTTATGGTTTAGAGATGAGGTGTCTCCCAAAAACTCTTGTGTTAGACACTGCAAGCAAATTTAGAGGTGAAACTTTTGGGCTATGAAAGCCTTAACCTAATCAGTGAATGGATTAACTGGGTGAATAGGGTGTGGCTGGAGGAGGTAGGTCCCTGGGGGTGTGCTTTGGAGTTATATTTTGTTCCTGGTAAGCAGAGCTCTCTTTGCCTCCTGGTGACAGTGGCCTGAGCTGTTTTCCTCTTCCATGCTCTTTTGCCATGATGCTCTGCCTCACCTCAGGCCCAGGACAATAAAGTTAGCTGTCTGTGGACTGAGACCTTTGAAACTTTGAGCACCAAATAAACTTTTCCTCCTCTATGTTGTTCTTGTTGGATCTTTTGGTCACAGTGGCAAAAAAGCTGACTAAAGCAGAAGGATGTTCTCTTATAAAATCCCAATAATATAATAACTTTTCTTTCATTCTTACCCTGAGTGTATAAATGCATTAGATCAATAAAAGCACGTCTTCTTTCTACGGGAGTGACAGAAACTCCCCTTCCACAAAGTTACTGCTTGGCAAGATGTGTTGGGTCTCACCTCTCTTGTTAATACCAATAACTTGAGCTTCTCTTTCTCACCTCTCTCTTCATCCTTATATAGTCAAAAGTGTCCTAAGCCAGGAGCCATGGTCCTGTATTCTGGTCCAACTTAAGGCACCAGTCAGGGTGAGCCTCAGGCAAATCATCTAGAGCCACTCGGGTTCAGTTTCCTCCTTGGTTCGGATGTGGAAGTTGTCCTTGAAATCCCTAAGGTCCAGGACATCTAGGAAGGAAATATAACCTAAACCACACCATGGGAGTCTTTAATTCTCTTGCCGTTGGGATTTTTCATTTACATGTATCAATTGCACATATTAATGAGGTTCAATGCATGCATACAGCACACAAGGTTCAAATCCAATCTCCCTTTATCTACCATTCCCCACCCTTTTCCCAACCTCTAGCAATCACTATTCTACAATAAGGTAGGAATTTTAACTTCTGGATTTAAGTCAGTGGGGGAAATCACCAAACAGATCACACTCTAATGGATTTTTCCAAGGCCCAATGTTTTATTTTGGAAGAGACACTGCAAGGAAATGCCTTCAACAACCATAGAAGCAGTGTACCTTCCTAAAAAATAAACACCATTGGGCTACAGAGGTGGCTCAGTGGAAGAGTTTGCCTGACATGTGCAAGGACTTGGGTTTGAACCCCAGCACCACATACACAACTATCAGGGAAAAAAAATACAGATGAAAAAATAAATAATTGACTTTCTCTCTTAAAAAAAAAATGGTAAATACCATTGATTTCTTGGCTGATTTCAGGATACAGATTCTGCAAAATCCAGGCTTTACAGCAATAAGCAAATGATTATAAACAACAGATATCTGTGGCTCCCAGTGCTCTAGAACCTAGCACTGGGAGCCAGAGAGGACAGGCTGCAGAGCAGGTAGGTCCTAAGGAGGAGCATAAAACTAGGCCCTTACCTTTGCGCAGAGACTCTGAGGCAGGACTCACTATATGGGTATCAGCATGTCTTAGAAAAGTAAAGGTTTATTCTTTAAAGAGAGAGAGATACAGTGAGAAAGAGAGAGAGAATCAAGTTTTTCACCTTTTTTTGGTGCTCCAACACTTCATCGTGTGTGTGGTGCTGAGGTTTGAACCCACGTCCTCATGCTTGCCAGGCAAAGAGCATAAGCGCAGAGTCACCGCTCCAGTACCAGGTTTGTTCTCATGAGATAAGTTATCAACTGTATTTTTGCAGAAGTGGGGGTAGAAAATCACCACAGTGCAGACCTTCTTTCTTCTCAAGGCTCTGGTATAGACAGCAAAGCAAAGTTCCTAAAAATAAGGTTTGGATGTAGATAGCATCTATGGTTATCGGTGCTATACAGTAGAGACGGCAGTTTTACTACAGTATACAGTTGGTCTTGGTCATTTGTTGTAGCAAGCACCTGTAGTAGGGAGAACCAAAGCTTGAGGTTTTAGGAAGAGCAGTAGCATGTACTATTACAGAGACTGTTTCAGGTCCAGAAAACAGCAATTTAACTATGCCGTAAGCAATTTAGCAAGAGAGCAGGATCCTGTCTCAAAATGAAATTTAAAAAAAAGGAGATGTAGCTCCATGGTAAAGTGCCCCTGAGTTAAATTCCCAGGACAAGAAAAAAAAAAAAAAGCAGAGAGAGGGAAAGAAAGAAAAGAAATATAAGAAATACATCAATTGGGGCTGGAGCAGTGGCTCAGCAGTTGGAGTGCTTGCCTGTCATGCACAAGGACCCAGATTCAAACCCCAGCACCACATACACAAGTAAGTGTCGGAGAAACAAAGGACAGATAAAAAAAAACAAGTAAAAATTGATTCTCCCTTTAAAAAAAAAATAAGAAATATATCAAACAATCACAAGTAGGGATGGCTCAGAATAAGGAAAAGCCATTGCTATATTTCTACAGCTTGGGAAAATAGAGACACAGGCAGTGGAGGGTTATGACCAAAAACTTTGGGCCCAGCGTAGGAACCCCAAAGGAGGCCCAACCCAGCAGGAGACGGTGGTTCATCCAGCCGACCCAACTGTTCTTTGGCTGTTCCTAAGCAGAACAGTGGCACTTGGAACCATGCCAGCCACACCCATCCCTGAGACACAGGGCTGGAGATTATCTCAGATCCAACAGCAAAAGCTGCCAGCGCAAGGTTTATCTTCCACATGCACAACCCAGTGCCTGCTCTGCTGCATGAGACCCCAGGCTTTGCCCTGGTCAGGCCCCATAGAATGCAGTGCTGACAGACAGGACAGTCCTGACCCCTGTGTTGGGGACAAGTGATAGGTAGATGGTACCCTACTGAGGAAAAGGGGTGTGGGTGTGCAGCCTGGAGGGACTGCGCAGGCATTGAATCCACCCTCTTGCTGGCATGCCTTGCACCCTGCTTCTTGAATCAGGCCCAATGTCCCCAAAACGCACACCTCCCCCCACTTCCCACCCCCAGCTCCCGCCCTCTACCAATGGCTGTGCCTATCCAGCTCATTTCCTTGGATCTGGATGCCTGCCTTGGAAACATTCCTGGAACTCTTTACACAGAATTTGGTGAGCCTAGGAAGCCTCATTATAGTTCCCAGAGAAAAGACTTTGAGAGATTGTTCGCTGGTTGCAGGGTCGCTTTCTTTCCACTGTGATGTCTTTGATGCATTTTCAGAAAAGCTCTTGTTCAAGCCACTCCCCACAGAAAACCAGGCCTTCCAGGCAGAGTTCCTGCAGGGGTCTGGCAGCTTCTCTCCCCACTGCACCCAGCCACCGCAGGCAGGAGAGATTGGCATATCCTGAAGCCATAGGCCCTGCTTGACAGTGGTTTGCAGTACTCAGCAGTATCTCTTTTCCTCCCGTGATCCAAGAAAGGTTTCTCTGACTGGAGGCTGCTTGCTCATCCAGGTCTTTTATTTCATTAGTAATCCTTTAATGGTTCCCTCTCTCAGAGTTCTGTACCTACTTTGACATGCCTCCTACCCACACATGCATTGGCAGTTCATGGCATAGTACCCAGCACAAAGTAGTCCCTCATTAAAGATCTTTGACTGACTGAATGAACAAATGAAAGAAAATCTTAAGTACTTCTAGGCATTAATATCCCCAAAGATCTGTCTTAGCCTTGGATGGTGTCTTCTATTTCTACCACAGACCATCTATTTAAAGTATTGTCTCTTGTAAGGCCCTATCTTCGCTTAAGTAAGTTCATCTGTGGGGCAACTGGGGCTTCAGTACAGACTGGCAGAGGAGAGAGGACAGAGAACAGAGGCTGAGACAGGCAAGGGGTACAGAAACAGACACAAAGCTGTACAGTGCAGCTCCAACTGATCTCAAATTTGTCAACCACCCCAAAGGAAAGGGGAGGGGATTGACCCATGACGTTTCCACATGTGGGAATCCTCAGATGGCTGGGCCCTCATTTATTCCAGTATAAAGGATTTCACCTCTTGGCTTTGACTTTGAAATTGGTCCTCCAAGACATGCTGGGATCAGACGACACATACGGGTGCGGAGACAGCAAGAGAGCGCATGAGATGGACTGGCCTCCGATCAAGAGTTTGTCACAGGACCTTTTAGTCACAGGACAGCCTTGTGGGCAGGGAGAAGGGCACACTTACTCTGACAAGGAGTACTCGGTGGAGGTTGGAGTCCTCTGAGCTACATGAAGATCATTGCAGTTCTTGGGGCCCCACCTGTTCTGAGCAATACCCTTCTACATGACACCGAAAGCATACATTCAACTGAAGCAATATAGCCAGTTAAGATCACATTGTTTTTATTTAGAATGTGTTGTTGTTTCAGTCCCATGTATAACCAAGGACTATATCATGCATGTGGATATTTTGAGCATTTAGAATACTTTATAATTAGATTAGGTCTTAATGTTATACCACTGATGCCCTTATTTAAAAAAAAAAGTCAGATGTGGTGGTGCACAACTGTAATCCCAGAGACTCAGGAGGCTGAGGCAAGAGAATCATAAGTTCAAAGTCAGCCTCAGCAACTTAGCAAGTTCCTGAGCAACTTAATTTGACCCTGTTTCAAAATAAAAACCAGAAAAGTTTGGGGATGTTGCTCAGTGGTTAAGCACTCCTGGGTTCAATCCCCAGTACCAAAAAGAATTAAAAATAATAAAAAATTTTTTAAAAACTAGGAGAGGGGCTGGAGAGTTGGCTCAGTGGTAGAGCACTTGCTTGTCATATGAGAGGACCCATATTCAATCCTCAGCACCACATAAATGACTAAGGAGGAAAAACAAAACAAGATGAAAAAGTAAAATTAACTCTCCCCCCAACCTCCCTCCCTCAAAAAGAAAAAAAGGAGAAAAGAAGAACTGTAAATATACAGACAGACGTGCATAAAGAGAAAATCAAGCAGAGACACACGGGAGACTGCCATCTACAAGCCACAGTACACCTGAAGCTCTCCTAAACTAGCAGAAAAGCAAGCAGCAGATGTTTCCTCCCAGTCCTCATAAGAAACCAACCCTGCTGACTCCTTGACTTTGGACTGCTAGGTGTAAGACAACAAACTTCTATCATTTAAGCCACCCAATTTGTAGCAAAATTGATCCTTCATATCTTCAGGTTCAAACAACTCAGATCAAAATTATTTGAAAAAAATTATTGTCTGAACTGAACATGTACAGACTTTTGTCATTATTCCCAAAACAGTACAACTATTTGCACAGCATTAACCTTGTGTTAGGTATAGATGTCATCTAGAGATGATTCCAAGTGTGTGGGAGGGTGCACACAGGGTCTGTGTAAATACAATGCCATTTTTTAGAAGGGAATTAAGCATCCCAGGATCTTGGCATCCATGGTGGATCACGGATCACATCCCCAACAGATACCAAGAAACAACTATACATTGTCACAGAAACCCCAAAACCAACACACTTCTGAAGCTGGGATGCACCAGCTGCACATTGCAGTAGGCACCAGCAGTACCCGCAGGTGCCCTGTGTACCCCTCCACCAGCACCAGTGTTTTTTCCTCCAGGCATGAACCTCTACCCTTCATGGAGGGTTTCTTCTTGCACCACTAGAGTGGCTTTGCCTTCACAAGCAGAGCAGTGGAATTACCTAGGTATATATACCTTGATATTATGGTTTAGAGGTGAGGCATCCCCCAACAGCTCTTATGTTAATGTAGGAAATGAAATAATCAGATCATGTGAGCCATGACATAACTTAATCAGTGAACTGGTCCATTTGATTTATTTACAGTTTGAATGGATTGCTGGGTGGTATCTGTAGGAAGGTGGGGCATGCCTGGAGGAGGCAGATCACTGGGGTTGTGCCTTAGGGATTATATATTTTCAAGCTGAGCAGCTTTCTTCTGCCAAGCCCTTCTGCCATGATCCTCTACCTCACCTTGGTCCAGGAGCAATGGAGTTGGCTGACCATGAACTGAACCTCTGAAATCATGAACTCAAAATAAACTTTTCCTTCTGGTCAAGTATTTTGGCCACAGTGATGAAAAGCTGATGAACACACACCTCCTTTCCTCACTCACCCACCCAATCTCAAACAGGAGCTCTATTTTCTACCTTGTGGAGGAACCAACCCTGAGAGCCCCTCCACAGCTTCCCATAGGCTTAAGCTGAGGTTGGGAGGTCCCCGGGAATCACACCTTGCTCAGCTTCTTCCATTGCCTTGTCCTGCTGTCCCTGCCCCTGTCCTGCACTCTCCTGAGAGCACTTCCCTAGGGAAGCACTTAGACAGGAAATTTCATCTCAGCCTCTGCCTCTAAACCACCAGACTAAGAACCATAGTAGAGAAGTGACACTAAGAAACTGATACTGAGGCTGAGATTCTGGAGACAGGTGGCAGCCAGGCAGAAGGCAAGAAGGCCCCAATCCCCAGTGGTGAATGGAGTGCTGAAACCTCATCATGATTCTCTTCCTGAAGTTTCTGAGGTCCACACTAGTGGACCTGGAAACTAGGTGGAAGGGGATGCCTTTGATTGTGCAGTCCTGGTGATTGACAGTAGAGCAGGAGGAAAGAAAATGATAGATTCAGGTTGATCAATGGCAAATTGGCCAGACTGAAGTCAGCTAACAAACCCAGTGTGTTGATCAACTTTCTGTCACTATGACAACATACCTAAACTAAACAACTTTAATAGAGAAAAGATTTGTCTTGGCTCACAGTTTTCAGAGGTTTTGATCCATGGCTGGTTAGCTCCTTCACTTTGGGCCTTGGCAGAACATTATTTCAGGGAAAACATGGCAGAACAAAGCTGCTCACCTCATGGTGGCATGGAAGCAAAGAAAGAGAAGGAGTGAAGGTCCCAATATACCCTCGAAGGGCAGGTCCCACAGCCCACTTCCTTCCACTAGGCCCCACTCCAAGATTTCACCTCCCATAGTATCACAGACTGGTGACCAAGAATTTAGCACATGGCATTAGAGGGACACTTCAGATCCAAACCACAATGCCCAGAGTCTCTGGTTGAAAGGGGACTGAGGGTCCCCAAAAAGTCCCTGTGACCCTGACACAGTTATGAGCTATAAATCTTCCTCCTTCAATTCTTCCCTATTAGTTCTTTGGCCATTTACTTGGTCCACATGAATACTAGAAAAAGGGAAATGCCAAAATTTGGTGGGGGGAGGATTTTCAGATATGGGATTTGAAGTGACATTAAATCTTGGGACAATTTTAGAACATGCTTAGGAGAGCAATTATCACTGTATTCTTCGAAGTGGAAACTCATGGTAGTCGGGAGTTCTGGCCCAAATCTGACTCTGCAGCCTGCCCTATGGTTACTCCCATTTCTGAAATGTGTCATTGGAATAGGCATGTGTAACCCCTTACAGAGTCTCCATGTGGTTCCCCTGACCCACGGGATGAGGACATTGCAGTAGAAAGGGTTAAGGAACTCCCTCCCTCCCAGGATAGTAAACCTATGTAGACATCACTGTCACCATGAAAGAGCTGGAACAATGCAGGCTGGGATGCCTGTCACTGCCCCAGTGCATTTGCCTCCTTGCCCTGTGTAGATGTCATATAAATCTTGGAAAATGACAACAGATTGTCATAAGTTTGATGTGACTCCAATAACAGCTGCTATTACAGATGCAGTTCAGAAACATTCCACATGTGTCTCCAGATTGCTGAAAAACAGGATGGTCCCTGGCACCTGGGATGCTTTGTGTTAACTCTTTCTCCCACCACCACCCACACTTCTGCCTATAAACAAAACAAGTGAACATTTTAAGTTCTAAGTGAGAGTACAACTCAGTTGACATGGTCATGCAGTAATACAGTTATTGACAAGACTTGTTTGCCCAGAGGAGCAGTAGAAGAGTAAAGCAGGATTTCGCTTTGCTCGACCCTCTAGGAGTACTCCCCGCCCTCTTCTCCTCCCTGCTTTGTATCTAGGAAGCTGATCTCTGTGGACTGTATCTATGGGCTTCCCAGCCTTCTGGCTTCCAGCTGGGTTTGCCCAAGAGGAAAAACTAGAAGATTGAGGCAGTGAAGAGAATGATATTGGTGGATTTCCTCCCCTGCTCTCTTCCTCTCTTTCCTCTACAGCACAGTGAATTGATCTGTGCTCCTGCCTAAGACCATAGCTCCTTCTGTGTAGCCCTTTCCCATAATTGCTGGTTTCACTGGATCCCTGTCATTGCACCTACAACTTGTTCCTTTTGGCCTGGGAGTCCAAATAGATTCCTAGCATTGCTAACCCTCAAGTGCTGTACTGTTGATTTAGCTTAACCCTGCCTCACATTTGTAAACGGTCACTTGACTAAGCTGTCCTCATTTACCCATCTGAAGTTAGCATGTTTCCTTCTGGAACCCTGACTTACTCAAGGAAGAGAATTAATTCATTCACTTTATATTTATTGAGTAGTTATCATGTGTATTGTCCAAGATTTTCCAGAGAGAGAGAGAGGAGAGACAGAGAGAGACAGAAAGAGAGACAGAGAAAACCAGAGAAAGAGAAGGCTGGGTAGAGGAAGGAGAGAAAGGGATGGCAGGGAAGAGATTTAGTAAGATAATTAGCTCAAGTGGTTATAGGGACTGAAAATTCCTACAACAGGTCAAGTGGAAACCCTTGGAGGCAGGTTGTCCAACTTCAAAAGCCTCATAACCAGGGAAACTGATGGCATAAGTCCTGTTTAATAAGTCCAGGCAAGAGATCCAGTTGCTCCGATGTCCAAGACAGTGTATCCCAGCTCCGATAGAGAGAGACCAATTCACCTTTCCTCTGTTTTTGTTCTTTCTGGTCCTCTGGTCAATGAGATGTTGCCCACCCACATTGAGGGTGGATATCCCCCCCCCATTTAATCTGCTGACTCACACACTAATCTCTGGAAACACCTTCACGGACACACCCAGAAATGATGATTTGGCACTTCTCTAGGTATTCCTTAGTCAAGTCTAGTTCATAATTAAAATAAACCATCACACCATATAATTCACATTAGGTATTGGGGTACTGTTTTGAAGCAAAACCAGACATGCTCATGGACTCAGAGCTTTCTGGGAGAGATAGGAATTATTCCAACCATCACTCAAACAAAGAAAAGTTACAAATGAGGCAAACAGAAGGAAGAATTGCTCATAGTGCCATGAAAGTTCATAAGGGATACGGGGAGCTCTCCCCTTATATTTGGATTCCAAGTAGTAGGGACAGCATATGCAAAGGCCTTGGAGCTGTCAGGATTATAACACTTTGAGGGATTTAAGAAAGGCTTGTGTAGAGAAGACTGGAGAAGCAGTAGGGTTGTGCTAGGCCTTATCAAAGACTTTATCCTAATGAAAACCAAGTTGACCCACTGGAGTTGTGCTTAGGTAGCTCAATGTTCCCTGACTCCTGAGATTCATACTTTTTTGTAATCTCATCCCCTGGAGTTGGGTTGGACTTAATTCTAAGGAACAGAATATGGCAGTAGTGATAGAATGTGGGATATCAATTCTGAGCTTGGGTTACAAAAACAGATTGTGGTAAAAAGCTGCTCATCTCAAGGCAGCCAAGAAACACAGAGAAAGGAAGAGACCAAGGTTCCAATATCAAGGCCATGCCTGCCCTGCCCCTGCCAGTGACCTAACTTCCTCTTGCTACCTTCTAAAGGTATTATCACCTCCCAAGAGTTTCACAGGCTGGAGATCAAGGCTTCAATAGATGGGCTTTTAGAGAACACTTCCAAATCATAGCAATAACTAATACAGGTTGGTAGAAGTCTTCCTTCTTCAAGGGGCCTTCAGCAACAGATAAGAGCATCTGCTTCCTCCACAGTTGTCAACAATGCTATCAAGCTATTCATCTTTGCCAATCTTGTCAATGAGAAATGGCGGGCTTCTTGAGGAGGTCTGAAGTTAGCCTGACCTTATTATGCTTGCAGGGAAGAATCTTTTCACAGGTGTGCTATAAAAAATAACAAATACATAAATACTTAACATTCTTCCAAGTGTGGAGCAGACTGTGGGGACCAAAGCAGATGCCATAAGTCTACATGAAGGGGAATGGGGAGATAGAATATAACAGATCGACTGAAAGCTATTTGAGAGGCTAAAGAAAGGGGCCTTTGTGAGCTCTGTGTGTCTGTGTCTGTGTGCGCACGCATGCATGCCCTGTTAGGAGGCAGGCTAGTGAGGGAGAAGCAGTGCCAGCATTTGTCTTGTCTCTGGCATGTGCAACTTGAAGAAAGATGGTGCCCTTCATCAAGACAGGCAAGGCTTAAGGAAGGCCAGGTTTGTGGGAGATGCTCAAATATATTTTCCATGGTTGCTATGAGAACCATGAACTTCTTGCATTTACTATATGCTGGGCCTTCCTCCTACACCTTAGTGGAGTTTTACACTTTAACACATGTCTTGAATTTAACATATTTAAAATACCAAGCTAGTAAATCACATACACAAAGAGATATTCGAGGCCATCTATAAAATGTTAATTATTTCTATGATTTTCTACAATATACTGAGGGATTATTTGCATGAGAAGGCGGCAGAGGCTGGGAATCACCTGGAAGGATGTTCAGCCTCTGATGAGGCTGCTTAAATAACTTGCAATAAGAGATACAGATGGACAAGGATCCCTGGAATTGGTTTCCTTCTCCCTGTGCCTTGTGAAGTCACCTTAAACATCTGAAATTCTTTGGTTTCCCACTTCTGAGGGTCCCTCTAATACAGGGTGTGTAATATTTATGTTCATTGGATGGTTGCATCAGATCCCAGCTGATTCCCAAAATCTATTATCCCACATAGTGGAGGTAGTAACTACAGAAAAGAAAAAAAATGTGATTTAAAATTATATGTACACATATCTTCTTGTATAAAAAAGACCATCACCCTAAACTAGTACCTTAACATTGGACTTATGGTCTTAGGATGATCCATGTGGGTTTTTCCCCCTCCCAGAACCCCTCACTTCCCAATGCTTCATCTCAGACACCCAGCTGTGAGTACTATCCATTTGCTGGTGAAATCAGAGAAAATAAATAGGTCAAAGTCCTGACTTTGATATTTGAAAACCCAGGGTAAAACAGAAAAGAAAGGATCAGTTTCCTGATCGTCTGTCTAGGATGATTCTCAAAGTATGGTTTCCCTGCCCAGCAGCATTGGCATCACCTGGTAGCCAGTTAGAAATGTAAAATCTCAGGTCTTGCCTCAGACCTACAGAATCAGAAATTCTCAGTGCAGTGCCCAGAAATCCATATTTTAATAAGCCCACCCAATAATTCTGATGCATAAGAAAGGTTGAGAACCATTAGCCTTTGGTAACCATTAAGGAAGGTTAGAGGAAACAGAGTTGAGGAGCTACCTGGGCAGACAAACTATCTTAACCCATTTCTGTTGCTATAACAAAATATCTGAGAGTAGGTACTTTATAAAGAAAAGAGGTTTATTTAGCTCACAGTTCTGAAATTCCAAGAGCATAGCACTAAAATTTCCTTCTTGTGAGGTCCTGATGTTAGAAAGCATCATATGGTGGGAGTGTAGGGGGGGGGAGGGTCACATGGTGAGAGAGGAAGCAAGAGATCAGGGAGGGACCAGGACCACTCTTTTATAATTGCCTGTTCTTATGGGACAGTCCATTCCTCTGAGACCTAACCCACTCTCAGACGCTAACATTAATCTTGTCACAAGGGTGATCGTGACTCGATCACTTCCCACTACATTCCACCTGGAGTTTTTTTTTTTCCATAGTATAGTGTTGTATTGGAATATAATAAATGTACAAAAAGGAACATCACTCATAGGTGATGTACAACTCAATAAATTTGTACAAACTGAGCATCTCCATATAACCAGCACAGAATTTAAGAACCCGGTATTACCAAGACTTTAGGAGTCCCTCTCCTGTCCTCTCCAAATCACTATCACACACAAAAAAGTAGCCATTATCTTGACTTCAAAAACCATGGCTTAGTTTTGCTTGTTCATGAAGTTCATCTGCATACAGAGACGAGAGGTCAGCATGATAAAACAAAACTCTAAAAATCCCATCTTCATATGTGGGCAGTATGGGATTTCCACTATGGACAGGTGCTAGTTTCAGTTCATGCTTCCCACCTCCTTTCCATACTGTCACACTGGTGGCCGAGCCACTTTGGAGGACAAACCACATTCAAACTGTCACAGGAAAGCAGGAAGCTGAAAATCCAAACCTCGGTTCTTGTGTTCCGACAAAAGAAGATTTAAAGTCAGACACAAAAAGTCATTCAAGAGAATTTTATTATAGGTGAAAGTAAAGTAAAGCAGAGTAAGATTCAAGCAGAAAATACTATCAAGAGAGAGTGGGCTGTCTCTGAGCAGAGAACAACAACATAGACAATGCTGTCTGTAAATTTATTGCTGTTTTATGATTGATTTGAAAATTGGGGTCCTCCTTCAGCAGCCTTCACAATCAGGCGTTCAACTCCTCCTTCTTGTTGGGCAGTGGAGTTTTTGACCTTATTTGGTCCTCTCCGGAACTGTCATGGTGGCCATCCTCTTTAGGGGGGCTTCATCTACAAGTCAATCCTATGCTAATTTGGGCATTGGGGTTAATTGGGGTTAATAGGTCAAAAGTTACCCCTTCTGAGCTTGTAAGAGACACCTGGCCAGTAGCTTTTAGGTTCATCTCAGCTTTTATGGGGCCTGTGTAGAGATAGTCCCATAGATCCACAGATCCTTTGTTCTTGAGGCATTCTCCCTCCCCTTTTGTCTTTATTTACCCTTAACATTAGTGTACTAATGTTTTTCCATAGCTTATCTTGGCAGTAGCTTACAGCAAACTTCAAGACTAAACCTGTGGCCTTGTCAAGCATTTCACTGCTCATTGCTAGTTACTACCTAACAAAATGACAGCATAGGCCTAAGGCAGGGACTCACAGAACTCCCTAAGAAGCACCCCAACATCTCCTTGAAGCCTGGAAGCCAGGTGGACACAGATGAGACCAGGTACTCTGGGTTCAGAACAAGTTGATGCTAAAGCATGTAGAGTTTTCATCAGAGAATCAGGGCCTAGAATGGGCAGGGACACAAAGCAGACACCAACCTGGAAGCCTGAGTGCATATGAGAGAAGCCCCTGGTAGAGCTGCCAACATAAGACAGAGGACCCTAAGACACAACACTGCTCTGTTATGCCATCCCACTCTAGTTTGGAACTAGATTTAGCTCCTGGCCTGGGAAATCTTACTATTTCAGGGAGTAGACAGAAAAAGTCAAGAAAGCAGCAATACCACGTGCTAAAATGGTTCCCGTCTATATAATAACCTAAATGATAAATAAAAGCACTTAAAGCAAAGTTTTAAATTCGTAGATAAGATTGGAGTCACAAAAAGAAGCAATCCTTGGACTTACAATGATTTGTTTTTTTCTTTACAAAAAGACAATGCTTATGTAAAATAGAGGGTGTTGCTCCCTGTGTAAAATAGAGGGTGTAAAATAGAGGGTGTTGCTCCCTTATGTAAAATAGAGGGTGTTGCTCCCTGTGGCTTGGCGGCTAGGGCTGACTGGCTGCAAGGAGAAGCCTCCAGGTGGCTGCTGCCTGCAGGAAGTGGTTTACAATTCTGAACACATTGGGAGAATTCTCTCATAAAGGACCAGAAATTAACAAATACCAGAGGAAGTTTTTCCCCCCACAAATGTAGGACAACACAATCAGAAGAACCAAGGGAATGGCAACAGTAGACATGAAGAAAGAACTTTAAAATGCATAGACCTCAGAGAAATAAAGAAGGAACTGAGACAAGAACCAATTTGAATCTTTGGAAATTAAAAATGTAATTATTGAAATTAGCAGCTCCTGCTCATGCTGACATACATGGTGTGGAACAGAGCTTGAAAAGCATCATGAATGCACGCACCTGTACATAGCATGCATGCACGTTGCACATACTCACACAGTGAAGCTTCAGAACATCAAAGATAAAGACCAAAGAAAAAAGCTGCCATGGAGAAAAGATTATTAATTCCTTAAAAAAATAAAATAAAAATCAGACTACATTATATTTGTTGTCAACAACCTGCAATGCACAAAGTGATGAATAAAAGCTTCAAAGTGCTGAGTGAAGCCAGGTGCAGTGGTGCATGCCTATAATCCCAGCAACTTGGGAAGCTGAGGCAGGTGCAAGTTCAAAGCCAGCCTCAGCAATTTAGCAAGGGCCTAAGCAATTTAGGGAGATGTTGTCTCAAATAAAAATAAATAAATAAAAAGGGCTGGACACGAGCACCCCTGGGTTCAATCCCTGCTACCAAAACTAACTAAATAAATTAAAATTTAAAAGTGCTGAGGGAAAAATACCAGTGTAACTCTGAGCCCAGAATTCTGTAACCAAGAATATTTTCAAGAATAAACACATTCAAAAAAACTTCCATCCAGAGACCTTCGCAGAAAGAACTACTAACAGATAAAACAAGAAGGAAAGTGAGTGCAGAGGAAGTCAGAGAATGCCAGAAACATTGATGATCATGATCAATGCATTTAAATATGTTTTAATACAAAGGGCTGAGGCTGGAACAGTGGCTCAGTGGTTTTGGTGCTTGCCTGGCATGCACAAGGACATGGGTTTGAACCCCAGCACCTCGTACACAAAGGAAGTGTCAGAGCAACGACCTGAAAAACTACATAAAATTGATTCTCTCTTTCTCTCTCCTTCACTGACCCTCTCTCTCTTAAAAAGAAAAAAATTATTACAGAGGACTGTCTTTGAACAGCACACTGAGAATAATGTTCTCTGGAAGAGAAATAACAACGTCTTCTGGCTTATCAAAGCAGAAAAGGAATCTACCAAATGACATTAGACAAATCACAAGAAAGCCAGGTCTCCAGTTCCAGTTCTGTTTCCAGCTCCAGTTAGATGGCAGAAACAGTGTACAGTGTATACTGTAGAATCATATGTGGGAGAATTCCTGTTCTTCTTGTTACCCCCATCTGCTAACTGGTAATATATCAGCTTTCCATAGTTCATGCTGTTGTCATTGCAGTCCTGGGAAGCTAATGTTTACCACCTCTGCAGCCAGAATAGATTTCGTATGATGCTTACTTCTTCGTCTGTCTGTCATGAATCAAATTTTATGGAGTTAAGTCTGTCTAGTCAATTCCTGTACCCTGAATACAAATGGACACTGAATATGTGAATTTCTGACTTCTGCCTTTGAGGAGATATAGACTCAAAAGTTTGGAAGTTTCTCCAAACTTAGGAAAACTGTTCAGAAGTCACTAGCTAACTAAAATGTATGAAAGATTTCACTAACAGAAGGAAAAGAGAATTGTCAAAGAGAGACAAGTAGAGGGGGAATATAATAAACACAAAACACAAATTAAAATACCAGAAGAAAATCAAGATATACCTATAATCCCCCAAATATGAATGGATTCAATTCATTCATTATAAAACAGAGATTCTCATACTGGATATTTTTTAAATTAAATTTATATGCTAATTACTTGAAAACTAATTTTATGTAAGTGCAAAGGGCCAAGAATTTTTTTTAATTCAGTAATTAGGTTAATGTGTTAAATAATGCGAGGATATACATAGATCAATGTATAAGAATGTTCATAGTAATACTATTTTTAATGCACATTATCTAAAAATAACCTAAAGGTACAACAGCAATGACATAAATAAATTTTGATATATTTATACAATGAAATACTATACAACAATGAAAATAAACAAGCTATAGATTCACATTACAATAAGGATGAAGTTCACAAGCATGATTTTGACCAAAAGAAGCCACACACAATGTAATGCATTCTGTAAATGTCCAGTTATGTGAAGTTCAAAATGAGGCAAAATCTCTCAATGATATTGAGAGTTACAGTACTGATCAACTCTGAAGAGGAGAAAGGGAAAAAGGATTGGAAAAGAGCATGAGGGAGACTTCAGGGTGTTCATAAAGTTATATTGTTTAATCTGGATGTGTTTACAAGACAGGTTCACTTTGTCAAATTCCTCAAATTATACACTAGTGATTTACGCATGTTTATGCATATTTTGAGAAATTGTTCATTCAAAATAAAAATAGTATAAGATGATCGAGTAGGGTTTATTCCAGAAAAGTAAAGATAATTTAACATTATAAAATGTATTTTGTGGCAAAAGATCAAAATCATAAGATCAACTCAGTTGATTCCTTCAAATTAAAATCAATTAAATTTCACGCCTATTAACTGATAAGACCAAAACTGAGGAGGGAAAGGCATCATGGCATAGACAACTTGTCAGTTACTTGATATCCATTACCCACGTCTTCCCTGTTTACAGAAGAGGTGTGAAGACGTGCCCCATTTAAAAAAAAAAAAAGAACTCTTGCAACGAGGACACTGACGTGTACCCTAGTTGCAGGCAGAAGAGAAAAATTGAAGTATAATCTTAAAACTTTTGAGAAATCTGTACTTTTCAGACAAAAGGAGACAGATCCGGCATTTTGACTTTTCTCTTCTCCCTACCGGAATGCAACCCAAGACCCAGAGGAACAGTAGCCACACTGTGACTATAAGAACAAAAGCCATGTAGTAAAGACAGTATGAGAAAATGCAAAGAGCCCTAGACAGCCTTTCTCTGCACATCAAAGTCACAAAAATGAAACCCATATTTTGTTAAGTCATTGAATCAGGATTTTTATGCAGCTAAATGTAGTCCTAACTGACATATCTATTAAAAATCTACAGTAAACATCATGTTTAATGAAGAAATAATAAAAACATTAAAATCAGGAAAAATACAATGATGCCTGTTCCCATGGATACCAACTAATATTGTGCAATTCTCTCATTCAATGTAATGAGACAAGAAAAAATGATATAGAGATTTTAGGAAGTAGATAAATCACTATTATTATTCACAGACAATGTTTGCTTCCCTAGAAATCCTAGGAAAACCAATAATTAAACTTTAAAAGAATTTGGCAAAATGGTTATGTAGAGAATCAAATATATAAAAATTAAAAGTTTTTATATACCATCTCTATAACCAATCAGAAAATAAGATTAAAGAAGCTGGTATTAGTAATAGAGCATAAAAATTAACTAAAAGACATAAAAGAATGACTGAATAAATGGAGAAATGCACCAAGTTCATGGATGGAAGCATCTAATTCATAAAGTTATAATTAGCCCCTCAATTAACCTTTGTATTCAATCCAACCACAATATAAATTCAATGAAGTTTTGCATGAAACAATTTATATTAACACTCAGAAGGATGAGCACAGATCTAAGAGTAGCCAAGATGATCCTGGAAAAGAATAAGAAAATAGGAGGATTTGTCCCCTCGGCATCAAGACTAATTGTACATGAAGAAACGACTGTTTAGCAAGTGTCAAAAGAGGAATTCACTATTCATTTGGGAAAATGACTTAAAAGATAACATGGAGATAATCCCTAAGTAAAAAAAAAAAAAAAGTTTTAGTCTTCCTCTCTTGGCTGCTCATCCCAAGCCTCTGAGGTCCATGGCACTTCAGCTCCAGTGCTCCCCAGAGCCTGCCAAGGCAGCCACTGGACTCAAGGACTGAGGGACAGACAGCACCTGGAAGCAGTGCTGTAGCCACCAGCAAGACCCCCCCTGCCCAGAGCCACCCTGCCAACCTGCTGCATGGACTCAGGAATTCAGTCACAGATGGCAGGAACCCAGGACACCCCTGAAAAGGACCCTGGCCCTGAGCTGAATTGCCCACCCACAGTACAGGCACAGAACTTCAGTACTGAGCTGGCAAGTGCCCAGGATACCCTGAGGACCCCTGCCTGGAGCTGCCCAGCTGCAGCATATACTGCCAGGTCCAGATATATTGGGCCCATCCCCACCACCAAAGATTTCAAGTCCTATTTTGGCATGCAAGACACAGCAACACACCCCTGACTCTGGACTTCAACAATTCAGTGACCTAACCTGCACTACCAACAGATGAACAGCTACACCATGGAGCCAAGATCCAAAAGGTGAACAAAATGAAGCTCCAGGCAAAAGCAGCTTTCTGCAAGAAGTTGGTCATCAGAGGCATAATGTCTGACCTGACACTTTGACCTGCAAGGAGAAGTACCTGAATACCTGCCTTGCATAAGCACAGGGAATCTCAATTCAAAGATCCAGAAGAAGCTCTAAAAAAATGAGGAACCCAATGAATACATGAGAAAGTGCTCTAAATCACTAGTAATGAGAGAACTGCAAATGAAAACTACATGAAGATTTCACCTCATGCCAGTCATATGGGCAAAAATGAAGAATACAAACAATAATAGATGCTGGAGGGGTTGTGGAGAGATAGGAACACTAGTGCACTGTTAATAGACTGCAGACTGGTATAGTCTCTCTGGAAAGCATTATGGAGAATACTCAAAAAATTAGGGATGAACCCACCATATGATCCAGCTATCCCTTTCCTGGGTATTTTTCCAGGGCATTTAGAATCAGCACATTACTGCAGCAGCAAAATCCACGTTCATAGCAGGTCAATTTACAATAGCTAACCAACCCAGATGCCCCTCACTGGATGAATGGATCAAAAACTGTAATACACACACACACACACACACACACACACACACACACACATATCATGGAGTTCTACTCAGCAATTAGAAATAATAATATTGCAGCCTTTGAAGGTAAACAGATGGCGATGGAAGAAATCATGTGTGGCAAAGTTAGCCTAACCCAGAGAGTCAAGGGTTGAATGTCTTCACTCATCTGTGGAGGCTGGAGCTAGAACCAGGCCTGTGTGAAAGGTGATCAGCCTCATGTATTAGACCCAGCAAAGGTGTAGTAACACATAACCTAGGACATTCATAGAAATGTATGAGGAAGGAGAGGGGAGAGGGCAAGAGGGGAGAGGAAAGGATGGGAGAATAGGGTGGGATCTAGGGGTAAATCTAATTTAAGAATATGTACATATCATATTGTTACTTTGGATGCATTTTTTGATTGTACAATAACTAAATTTCTTAATTAAAAACCTTAATAAAAAAATGAAGAATCAAACTAGAAAAGGATCACTTGAAACCAACAACTCCCCAACCAAGGAGCCCACGGACAGGGAGCAGGATGAAAATCTAGAGAAAATGATCAACGATCTGATTACTAAAAGGAGCAATGAACTAAATGAAGATTTAATGAAGGGACTAAGTGAGAAAACTCAGGAGATGAAAACTCAACTCTCAAAGAAATAGACATACTGAAAAAGGAAGTAACAGAGCTAAAAATCTTGAATCGCATCAGAGGAACAATGGAAAAATTTAATCATAGACTAACTTCTATAGAAAACAGAACCTGAACTCTTGAAGAAAGTACTTCTGACAATGAGGATAGGCTGACTAAACTTGAGCTCACAGATGACAAAGAAGGAAAAAAAACTCACAAAGCATAAGCAGAATTTTCAAAATGACTGGGACGAAATCAGAATAAACAATCTAAGAGTAACTGGGATACAAGAAGAAATTAAAATGCAAACAAATGCCATAAAGAACATTCTCAACAAAATAGTTAAAGAAAAAATTTCCCATATTAAAATAGAGTCATATATGCACATTCAGGAAGCTTATAGGATACCCAATAGTTCTAATCAAAAGTGAAGCTCACCAAGACACATCATTTTCAAAATGTATAACAGGGTAATCAAGGAAAAAATACTAAAAGCTGGAAGAGAAAGATGCCAAATCACATTCAGAGGCAAACCAATAAGGATCACCTCTGATTTTCAACTCAAACCCTAGAAGCAAAATTCTGGAAGGAGATATTTCAATCTCTGAATGACCACAACCTACAGTGCTGAGAATACTATACCCAAAAAAAATTCAGCTTCAAATTTGAAGGGGAAATAAGAACATTTCACAATAAGATCAAACTTGTAACATTCATGAACAGAAAACCAAAATTACAAATAATTCTCAAATTTAAATTCCAGATAGAATAAACAATCCTCAAAACCCACAAACAGAGGAAATTCAATAAAAGTACACATTACCAAAAGCCAACTAAGACAACAGAGAACTCACTAATAAAACAAGAAAACTATGAACCACAACCACATAACTATGCTAACACCGAATGTGGATGGTCTCAATGCACTGATCAAAAGACACAAATTAACAGATGGGATCAAAATACAAAATCCAACAACATGATGCTTACAGGAGATCCACCTCACAGCCAATGACATTCACATATTGAGGGTGAAAGGATGGGAAAAAATCTATCAGAATTACAGCCCAAGAAAGCAAGCTGATATTTCAATCCTTATGTCTGACAAAGTATATTTCAATCAAAACTAATCAGAAGAGAGAAAGAAGACCACTACATCATAGTAAATGGAGCAATACACCAAGAAGATAAAACCATGGTAAATTTCTATGCTCCAAACACCAATACTCCCCAGTATGTGGAAAAAATACACCAGGACATAAAAACACTTATGGACCAAAACATGACAATACTGGGAGACTTTAATACTTGCTCCACTATCACCAATAGACAGATCATCAAAGCAAAACAAACAAACAAACAATAAGGAGATCTCCAGCCTAAAGAACTCTGTAAATCAAAAGAACTTAACAGACATCTGTAGACAACTCCACCACAAATTTGCTGAGTTTACCTTCTTAACAGTACAAGGATTCTTCTCCAAAATAGATCATATTCTAGTTCACAAAGGAAATCTCAGCAAATACAAAAAAAGTAGATATTATCCCATGTATTCCATCAGACTATGATGCCATGACCCTAGAAATTACCAGCAAAAATTACAACACAAAATACATATATACATGGAGATTGAATAATATCCTATTAAATGAAGAGTGGATCCAAGAAGACATGAGACCAGAAATCAAGAAATTCTTGGAGGCAAATAAGAGTGAAGACACAGTATATTGAAACCTCTGGGACAACATAACAGCATTCCTAAGGGGAAATTTATAGCACTGAGTGCCTATACTAAAAATGAGGAGAGATCCTGAATAAATAAGGTTATGCTCCACCTCAGATCCCTACAAAAGGATGAACAACCTAATCCCAAAGCCAGCTGAAGGCAGGAAATAATCAAGATCAGAGCTGAAATCAATGAAATTGAGAACAAACAAACAAACAAAATAAAAAGAATCAAAGAAAAAAAAACATTTTGTTTTTTGAAAAAAGAAAATTGACAGACTCCTATCCAGTCTCTCTAGCAGAAGAAGAGAACTGAAGCAAATCAACAAAATCACCAATGAAAAGGGAGTGACCACCAATGACCCCATGGAAATCAAATGGATTATCAGAGCATATTTTGAAAAAGTATACTCCTCTAAATTAGATAATCTGGTAGACATGGAAAAATTTCTAGACAAATACAATATTCCCAAATTGACCCAGGATGATATTGAAATCCTAAACAGCCCAATAACAGCCACTGAAATCCATGTAGCAATTAAAAGCCTTCCAAAGAAGAAAAGCCCAGGACCTGATGGATTCCCCACTGAATTTTACCACACATATGAGAAGGAACTAACATCTCTCCTTATTAAGCTATTCCAAGAAATTGAAAAGGAGGGAATGCTCCCAAACACTTTTTATGAGGCAATCATAACCTTGATACCAAAACCCAACAAAGACACATCAAAAAAAAAAAAAAAAAGAAAACTATACCAATATCCCTGATGAACATAGATGCAAAAATACTTAATAAAGTTCTAGCAAACCACATTCAAAAACACATTAAGAAGATAATTCATCACAATCAAGTGGGATTAATTCCAGGGATGGAAGGCTGATTCAATATACAAATAAACATGATTGATCACTTAAAAAGAGTTAAGGACAAAAGCCATAAGATCATCTCAATTGGCACAGAAAAGGCTTTCAATAACATGCAGCATCCATTTATGCTCAAAACTCTAGAGAAGATAGGGATCAAAGGAACTTATGTTAATTATGTAAAGGCCATCTATGACAAACTCACAGCTAGTATGATACTAAATGGAAGAAAGTTGAAAGGATTTGCACTAAACTCAGGAACAAGACAAGGCTGCCCACACTCACCACTTTTATTCATCACGTTCCTCGAGACCCTAGCCAGAGCAATCAGGCGAGAGAAGGAAATCAAAAAGATAAGAATAGGAAGAGAAGTCAAACTATCCCTTTTTGCTGATGATCTTATGTCTGGAAGACCCAAAAACTCCACCAGAAAACTACTTGAGCATACAAAGAAATTTAGCAAAGTGGCAGGCTACAAGATTAACACCCATAAACCAATATCTTTCCTATACACTAACAACAATATGGCAGAAGAAGATATAAGGAAATCAGTCCCATTCACAATATACCCTCCAAATAAAATATTTGGGAATTAATCTAACAACAGAAGTAAAAGACTTCTAAAAGGAAAAGTATTTAATGCTGAAGAAAGCAATTAAAGAAGACCTGAGAAGAAGGCAAGTCATTCCATGTTCTTGGTTAATAGAATTAATATAAAATGGCCATTCTGCCAAAAGCACTATATAGATTTAATGCATCAAGATATCAATGTCACTCTTTACAGATATCGAAAAAACAATTCTCAAATTCATTTGGAATAACAAGAAACCTGGAATAGCCAAAACATTACTAAACAAAAAAGATGAAACAGGATGTTTTGTAATACCAGATCTAAAATTACACTATAGAGCTATAGTAACAAAAACAGCATGATATTTGTAACAAAATAGGCATGAATAACAATGGAGTAGAATAGAAGAATCTGAGACAAACCCACAAATCTTTAAACTGTCCCTCTCTCTTTAAAAAAAAAATAATGATATTGCAGCATTTGAAGTTAAATGGATGGCAATGGAAGAAATTAGGCTGAGCAAAATTAGCCAAATCCAGAGACTCAAGGGTCTAACGTTTTCCTTAATTTTTGGAGGGTACAGCAAAACTCAGGTTTGGGTGAAAGTTCAAGCTCATGTACTAGACTCACCAAAGTTGAAGCAACACATAATCTAGGAGAACCATTGATAAGTAGTGGTGAGGAGAGATGATGGCAGAGGGAGGGAAGAGGGAATACTGACTGATAGGAAGGGATCTGGGGTGGGGGAATCAACAATGAAGCTTACTGGTTTTTCGGTTTGTTTTTTTTTTAAGAGAGAAGGACAGTGAGAGAGAGAGACAGAGAGAATCAATTTTTATTGAGTTTTTCATATGGTTTTTGTTGCTCTGACATTAGCCGTGTACGTGGGTGCTGGGGTTTGAACCCGTGTACCCGCGCATGCTGGGCAAGAGCCGCAACTGCTGAGCCACCGCTGCAGCCCTGAAGCTTACTCTTTACTCTCCTGAGAAGTCAAATGATACTTACAGAATCATTTAATTCTGGAAAATGCACAATCGTGTGTGTCTCTCTCTGTGTGTCTGTATGTGTGCATGTGTGTGTACACCTTTATTATCTATTATGGGGGAAATATAGAAGAGTCAAAAGACTGAGGTGTGATTGATGTGGGGTGATTCTAGAATAGGATCAGTTGCATATCATATGTTACTACATATTCATTTATGATTGTACAATACAACTCCTCAATAAAAAAAAATTTGAAAAGTTTTAAAATCAACTGAGGAAGGATGTACTACTAAGCTTACTCACAGCACTGTTGGCAGAATCCAGCTTCTTAAAGACAACAACCAAAGTGGAGGTCATCCTCAGCTTTATGTCCCATGCGGCTCTCCATAGAACATGGCTCTCCATGACTTTCCACAGTTCACAACATGTTAGTGGCTAGAGCAAGTGAGAGAGAGAGAGAGATAGGGGGAAAGACCCTACAAGAGAGGAAATCTGAGTCTACATAAACAAAGCTCAGAGGTAACATCTGTAACATCTCATTGCCTATGGCATATTCTATTGATTAATTGGATACTCAACAAAAGGCTTCAAAGCATAAAAAATAGTTGAAATCTCATGTGAGAAAGGCAGAATAGAAATTAAATTTAGGGAAGTGAAAGGCACAAAGTAAAATTTCCCATCCTTAACAAAAAGCTTGTTTATGGTAATTTTAAAGTAGATAATAAAAAGAGTTTCTTTGTTTTTTGTTGCCATCACAAAATACCTCAAGCAGGCTAACTTTTTTAGGAAAAGAGTGTATTTACCTCACAGTGTCAGGTGCTAAAAGTGTAAATAGCATGGCATAGGTTCTGTCAAGGGCTGCCCTTAACTGCATTATCGAATGATGATGATAATATCAAGAGTACCTGTGGGAGGAAGAAACCAAATCTGCAAATAGGAAGTCAGAGGCTATAGTTCCATCATCCTTTCAAGAGTATGTCCTCAATGATCCACAGGCCTTACACCATGATGCATCTCTTAAAGGACCCGCCAGGAAGCTGAGGACCAAGCCTTCAACACGTGAACCTTTGAGGGACAAATGTAAACCATAACCAAACCACAGCAATCTTCATTCACTGTCGTATCAGTATTCTATTGGTACATGCAAAAAGACAAATGTGATAGTTTTAATTTAATATACCCACACTTACAGTATCATTGAAATTATATACTTTGCAATTATTTGAACACATGATAAAATGCTTTTTAATATGTCAACATATAACAAAGAAGGAGCTACATAATTTTCCTAATAGTTTTATGGATATGCAATCATATAACTGTGAGGCTGCTGTTCCAAACCACTATGCTTTGCTTATGTTTTCTGGGAGGTATGGCTAGTGGGTTCTTTACACAATGAAGTCCTTAACTCTTTAAAACATTTTGGATTATCTAGTTCCTAAAGTCTGTTCAGCAGTTACTCCAACATCTCTCCATCACTAGGGTTCCTCATTGTGCCTCGCTCTTTTCTTCTCCACACTGTGCTCCTCCTGTGCTCTATGTCTGACTTCTGTGACTCTGGCCTGTGCGTGCTAAGAGGCAGAGCCTGGATTCCTACTCTGATGATTCCTCTCCTGGAGTGGAGCATTCCTCATATTTTATGTCACATGGATTGAGGAGTCTTGGTGCCTCATATAATTGCTTTTTCCTAGACTGTATTCTGGAATTATGCCATTAGTCTGCACAGACAGACATTACAATAAATAACTCTTTAAAACATGTTCCTTATTTATCATGAGGCTGCTGTGGAGAATAATCTCTATAAACTCGAAGTGCCTTCTTTAGGGGGAGCTAAGGGAAATTTCTTTTTGGGACTCAGCACCAGGCAAACCTGGGTTTTCTTCAACTACAGAATAGCTTTTGTTGGGGCTGGAGCGGTGCCTCAGCGGTTTCAGCGCTTGCCTGGCAAGCACAAGGACCTGGGTTCAAACCCCAGCACCACGTACACAACTAAGTGTTGGAGCAACAAAGGCCATGTGAAAAACTAAATAAAGTTGTTTCTCTCTTTCTCTGTCTCTCTCACTGTCCCTCTCTCTTTAAAAAAAAAAAAAGAATAGCTTTTGTCTTTTGGAACCCATGAAATTTGTAACTGATAGTGCTCCTATGTTGTTGGGCTACTAAGATCAGAGACAATTGTATTGCAAACCTCCAGAAATTGCACAGGTACTAATGCCGTGCCTTACTTTACTATCATACCCTACATTTCCATTTATGGTCCCTTCTAAAGTCTATTTAATTGTTGCATTGTGTGTTTCTTTGTAACATACATACACATTACAAAATGTATAAGTGTTGCCCTCAAAGGAGGCAACGTTGCATAAAGTGCATTCAAAAATTACAAACAAATGAATTGTGAACTTTCTAGCTACAGCTTATATCAAGCTGTCATGCAACAATGGGTATTGACTGAGAAGGTCAGCTCTCTGGCAGGAGTCCTGGAAGAGTCATTTACTTTGATTTGTCTCCCAATCCTCCAGGTAAGGCCAATTTGGGTATGACCCTATTGATCTTTAATCAATATTCACTTTAATCAAATTCATAAAACTGATATATAAGCCAGAATTTCATAGTATTAATTAATTAATTAATTGGGGAGATAGTGCTGAGGATTGAACTGAAGGATTCTTTTCTACTGAGTTATATTCCTAGCCCTTTTTATTTTTCATTTTAAGATAGGGTCTAAGTTGCTTAGGGTCTCACTAAGTTGCCAAGACTGGCTCTGAACTTGTGATCCTCCTGCCTTAGTCTCCTAAATTGTTGGGATTACAGGCATGTGTCACTGCACACAACTGTAGTATTAACTTATGTTGAAAGACACATCCATCACATGGATCTTAAATTCTGGTACTGATATGTTTAATGGACATAAAATGACAAAAAAGAGAGCAAATTTCATGCTCAAAAACAATAACACAAACCCCAGGGACCACTACACACAGCTAGGATGGCACTATCAATATCCATCTCTCTAAGCATCCATCTCCTCTGTTCTCAGTGGATCATTCCTTGTATGGCTATAATTATGTTCCAGACTATTAAACTTTTAATTAATAAATTAACACCTTCCTGATCTTTGTGAACTTAAATCACTCTTTCCATCCCTTTGACAGGGGTTTGTGAATGATTACTTAGTCATGCATCTGAAAACAATCTCTTGGTTTATTCCCTAAAGATCATTTTATTACATCCACAACATGCAGATTTTACTTAT
Source organism: Aplodontia rufa (assembly GCA_004027875.1). Classification (NCBI taxonomy): domain Eukaryota; kingdom Metazoa; phylum Chordata; class Mammalia; order Rodentia; family Aplodontiidae; genus Aplodontia; species Aplodontia rufa. The sequence continues at coordinate 8,195 of PVKS010012149.1, read as the reverse complement.
GTGTCTGGTGGAGGACAACCCTATTTGCCTTATCTCCAAGTTCTCAGGAGGCATTTCTTGGCACCTCTCTCAGTAAAAAAATAACAGTCTTCTTCCTTAAAGAAAAACCATTTCAAAAAAAAAAAAGAAGAAGAAGAATTAGGCTTTTGAATGAATAAGATTTGAATTAAAACGGAGAGGTAGCTTTCTGTATATAATGAGAGATTAAAATAAAATATTTGCCAACTGATGAACAGCAAAGAAGTAGCAGCTGATCTTGCTCAGGATCTTCTGATCCTTACTCATACACCTGTGACACCTTCATAGGTCACCTTGACACAAAGAAGCCTCTTGTTTCTGTCTCTTCTAGTTGATCATGTTTCTCTGATCAAAGAGAACATACACATTCAGAACTTCCAACAGCTCCAAGAAATATACTTGGAAAACATGTTAGCAGATGCACAAGAAAAATGTTTATACTGTCTTACCCCACACATTCCCAGAATAAATGTCAAGACTAGCTTTTCCCTTTTGCGAGAACCTCACTTCTTGTCCTGACCTTTTCAAAGAATGTTTGTTGCATGAGTACTTGCATCTGCCCAGTGCCCACCAGTATAAACAGCTAGAAACTGTGGGTTTAGATGAAATACCTAGAAGTAGGCAGGTCCAGATTCTGGCCTCCAGGTATGTACAGAGATTCCCTAAGACATAGAGTTGTTTGTTTTTCTTGGAAGTACAAAAAGTGTAAGTAGAATGGTTTAAGGTGATCAGGCAAAGTGGGTGTTTACCCCAGCTGTGTGTCCTCATTTGTCAAATGGGGTAAAACTAGTCCCTAATCTGAGAGCTGTTATAAGTTTAAAATGTTTAGCATCATTTGGAGGTTTGGAGATTGTGCCTACATAAAAATTATCTTAAGGATGAGATGAGAATTATCTACCCATGCAGGGGACCTGGAGAAGAAAGAATGGACACAGGGCAAGCCCATGAGACAGATGAGGGAGAAGATTTCTCCAGAATGAAGGGAACTGACAGTTTTAGCTTTCACCTGTGATCATACCTAGGTGAAACAGAGTGGAGAAAACACACAGGCAAGCTAGTGTGAGTGGAGCAGATTCCATCAAAGAGCTGGGAGGAAAGTGTCTACTTGTCTGCTCTTCTGTGCAGTGTCATGGTACTGTCCTCATCTCCCGATGCTCTGAGGGGTCTCTTCCCTGTGCCAGCAGTCAGAGGGCCAATGGAAAGGCAGCAGCACCAGCAGACAAGCAAGCCCCCTTCCTCTTCCTCTCTGAACACAGGGAGAGGAACAAGTGGAGTGGTCTTTCAACCTTCCTAATTATGAACCCTTGTCAATAAACACATCTCAATAATATCTCCCCAAATAGGAATATTTAATTATTATAACATATTACTATGTACATTATGTAGCATAAACAAAATAGGAAATTTCAGATGACATAAAAATTAAAGTAAAAGTAAATGGAAGTTATAGTATTGTAGACCTTCCTTATCCATGGGAGATATGCTCTGAGAACCCAAATGGATGCCTGAATCTGTGGATAGTACCAAACTCCATGTATACTATATACTGTGTTTCTTCTTTACATACATACCCATGATAAAATTTGACTTATAAATTAGGCACAGTAAGAGATTGATAATAAACAAAAAGAAAATAGAACAATTATAAAAATATTTTGTCATAAAATTATTTAAAAGTGATAAATTGTTTATTTTTAGAATTATTTTATTTACTAAACATTCAGAACACAGTTGTCCTTGAATACCTGAAACTGCAGGTGGTGGGGTAGGCACTCTGTATTCTTCCTAAAATTCCGATGGATTGTCTTATGCACAATTTGAAATCCCTGTATCCCTCCCTTGGTAACCTTGGGTTAAGGGGGAAATTACAGTAATGAGAACATTAAAAAAAGTGCAAATTAGACTTTGAAATTTAAGTGCAGTCTTTCCTCCAAAGAGCTATTTCAGCCTGTCTCTGAAACCCTTCTCCAAGTTCACACAACTTCTTTGGATTTTGGTGATCTGAACTCCCTAAAATTAGAAAACTGGAATGTGAGCATCCAAATTTGACAAAACCAGTATGTCCTCATTTTGTAATTATTCATCTGCCACTATTCCTGATTCTTTGTAGGTATTAAATCATCCCTTAATTATGGTTGCTATAAATCTTTAATCCTGCTTGCTATCTCTGAACTCCCAATACATGTAGGCAAGGAAGATATAGAAATTGTTTTAGTTATTGTGAAACAAATTATTTTGAAACTCCTTTTAAAAACTACTACAAAAACCTGGTACTTTTTTATGTATTCCCCTAAAAAGTGAAGCATCCAAATAGCCATCAAGCAAGCATCTTTGGGATTGCTTATAAGTATTCCTTTTTTTGTCCTAGGGGAGCAATTTATTTGGTTTTAATCATACACTGAGACTAGTGTCACCTCCTTCACTTACAACAAGAAAGTTGTGAACTTGCCACAGCAATATGAAGCCACAGCAAGTAGAAGGCATGGTTTGATTGTCTTTGCCTTAAGTAAGTATCAAGACTATGAAACCACACTTCTACATTTTACTGAACTGTGTTTTAAAGGGTATAAACAAAAAAGTTAATTAATTCAACAGAAATTTACTGAGTACTGACTAAGGTTAATGAAATACAGCAATAAATAGCCCAAAGCATTCTTGCAACATCAAAACCTCAGTCACTACCAATTAAGCTTTTAAACTTAATTTTTAAAAAAACATGACATTTTAAGCTATTTTGGAATATACTACAAAAATTCGTTGCCTTTTGTGCTCGAGTTAATTATGAATACTTGTGATGGTGACTAGATCTTATTCATAATTGTGGGATTCTTTTTTTCGATTTTTATGACCAACTTTACTTTATCTGGATGCTTTTGAGCTCAAATAACTGAAGACTCAAACCAAGAGAATAGCCAAAACAATCTGATTACCAAAGTAATCAAAGAGTTAAAAGGAAATTTAAAGAAGGAAATAAGAGAACAATTAAAAGAGGATTTAAAGAAGGAACTACAAGAGCAACTATAGGAGATGAAAAAACAAATTTGTCAAGGAAATAAATATAGTGAAAAGAAACACAACAGAATTCCTAGAAATGAAAAATAGAATCAACCAAATTTAAAAAATCACTTGAAGATTTCCATAACAGATTACAATCTGTAGAAAAAGAACAATAGCTCCTGAAGAAAGAATCTCTGGCATTGAAGAGAGGAAATAAGTTTGAACACACAGAAGACAGTCAAAGGAAAAAAAAATTTAAAGAACATGACTAGAATATTCAAGAGATCTGGGATGATGTTAAAAGACCAAATCTGAGAGTCACTGAGATAGAAGAAAACATGGAGGTTCAAACTAAAGGCATAAAGAATGTCTTCAATGAGATAATTACAGAAAAAAAATTCTCTCATATTAGAAATGAGATAGACATGCACACAGTAGGCATTCATGACTCCAAATATTCCTAATCAATCAAGAAATTCACCAAGACACATCATATTCTGAATGTTTAACAGAGAAAACAAGGAAAGAATAGTAAAACGGCAAAAAAGAAGCATCAAGTCACACTTAGAAGCAAACCAATAAAGATCATGTTGGACTTCTCCCCTCAGACCTTAAAAGCAAGAAGGGTATGGAATGACATATTCCAAACCCTGAAAGAAAACAAATGTTATCCAGCAAAACTCAGTTTCAAATTTGAGGGATAAATAAAACATTTTTCTATGAGAACAAACTAAAAGAATTCAGGAATACAAAACCAGCTCTACAAAGACTACTCAAAGACACTCTTCATATAGAGGAATGAACAATCAATTCCCAAACCCCACAAGCCAAGGGAGCTGGAAAAAAAAAGCATAATCACATAAATGAAAACCAAGACAGCACAAAATACAGCAAAAATCACAATGGCATTAAACCATTAATATTGAGTGTTAATAGTCTCAACTCCCCAGTCAAAAGGCATAGAAACTGTGGCGTACACACACACACACACACACACACACACACACAGTGGAATTCTACTCTGGTATTACAAGAATGATATCATGCCTTTTGTAGCTAAATGGATGGAAATGGGGGAAAAAAATCATGCTGAATGAAATATCCCAAACACAGAGACTCAAGGGCTGAATGTTTTCTGTCATATGTGGAAGCCAGAGTAAAACCTATGATAAATGAAAGTAAGCTAAACTTAATTAATATACCCAACAAAGTTGAAGTATCACATAAACTAGGGAACAATAGTTATGAAGGTAGGGGGAGAAGGGAGGGAAGGAAAAGGGGGGTATTAATATTGCTGGGTACACTCAACTCCAATGAGAACCCAAACTAAACTCAGGCAGGCATATAAACTCAGGAATTTCAATTATTATATACAGTATTTGCTCATTTTTATCTATAACATGGGGTTATTACAGAGGCGACATGAGATTAGGGAACGTGTAAAGTGGGGAGAGAGATCCTGGACAAGGATTGGGCTTAACTTGTTTTGTCAATATCTATGTGTACAGGAATATGTAACAATTCCCTCCAATATGTAAGAATATGATGAACCAATAAAAAACCCACATAGATTAGCATAATGGATCAAAAAAATCTAACAATTTGCTGCCCGCAAGAGATGCATCTTACAGGTAAAGACATCCACAGGATGTAAAAGAAGGAGAAAGTCTACCAGGCATATGGGTCAAGGAAACAAGCTGGTGTAGCAATTATAATATCCAACAAAATAGATTTTAACCAAAAAATAATCAGAACAGACAAAGAAGGCCATTACATCTTAAGAAATGGAATAATCCAACAAGATGATATAACTTTTGTAAACATTTATTCCCCAAATATCAACACACCCGACAACATATAAAAAACACTATAGGACTTTAAATCCCTCATAGACCACAATACAATAGTACTAGTGGATTTTAATACTCCCTAATCACCGATAGACAGATTATCAAAACAAAAAATCAATAAAGATATCTCTAGCCTAAACAACAACTTAAATCAGATGGACTTATCAGATATCTGTAGACTAGCCCACCTCAAAACAGCTTAATTTAACTTCTCAGCTGTACATGGAACTTTTTACAAAAAGGGGGGAGATGCATTGTGTGGATGTATGAAGATGTAATAAGTTCCTCCAATATGTAAAACTATAGCGAAAAATAAAATCTTCCTACAAAAATAGAGATACTAGCTTGCACCTGTTAAAATGGCTATTATAAAAAAAGACAAAATATACCTTGGTGAAGATGTGAAGAAAAATGAATCTTTATATGCTGGTGGTGGGAATGTAAGTTAGAACAACAAAAAATCATAGAAAATAATATGGAACTTCCTCAAAAAATTAAAAAAAATTAGAATGACCAATAATGAAAACACCCCATTTCTGAGCATACACCCATAGGAAGTAAAGTCAGTATGTCAAAGTGATATCTGCACTACCATATTCATTGCATTATTCATAATAGCCAAGATTTGAAATCAACCAAAGTGGTCATCAACACATGAAAAGATAAAGAAAATGTGGTATATATACACAATGGAATACTATTGGCCTTTACAAAAAAAAGGGAATGCCATCATTTGTGATAACATAAATGACTGACCTGGAGGACATTATACTAAGTGAAATAAGCCAAGCACAAAAAGACAAATACTTCATGATCTCATTTATATGTGGAGTCTAAAAATGTTGAATTAACAAATACAGAGAAAAGAATGGCCCTTACTAGGAACTGAAGTGGGGCAATGGGGAGATATTAATGAAAATTTATAAAGTTTCAGTAGACAAGAGGAATTATTTTCAGAGATCTATGGTATAGCATAGTGGCTGTTATTAATAATAATGTATTGTGTACTTGAAAATAGCTTTGAGTAGATTTTAAGTGTTCTTACCACAAGAAGATAAGTATGCAAGAGGACAGACATATTCAGTTAACAACTAAATCATTTCACAATGTATACATATGCCAAAATATCGTGTTGTACACCATAAATATATGTAATTGTTATGTTGGATCTACTTATGATAGAGATGCATTTTATAACAGTAAGAATGTTTTTGTTTATTTCCCTTTGAGGTTTTCTCATGTCTTGCCCCACAAGTTTTGTTCTGTTGCTAGCCACATACACATTAAGAACTGTTATATATTCTTAGAAAATTGATCCTTTTATCTTTTGGTAAAGGCTCTCTTCACTCTGATAATTTTCCTTGTTCTGTAGTCTCACCTGTCTGAAATTAATAAAAGTATTCCATCTTTCTTTTGATTCGTTTTAGAATGTGGATCTTCATTGTTATTTTTTTATTAATCTATAGGTATCTTTATATTTAAAATGTAAAACCAGGGGCTGGATCAGCACCTCGGTGATTGGAGCACTTGCCTGGAAAGTGTAAAGCCCCAGGTTCAAACCCCAGCACCACATAACACAATGAGGTGTCAGAGAAATAAAAGACAGATGGAAAAATAAATATAATTGATTCTCTCTTTATCTCTCCCTCACTCTCTCCCCTTATCTTTAAAAGAAAAAAGTAAAACCAGCAAAGACATAGCTGAACTCAAAGATACCATCAATTAACCAAATATACCTGACATCTATCAACCACTTCATGCAATAATATGATAATACACATTCTTTTTTAGACTCATGGGAACATACATCAAATAGATCACATTCTGTGCCATAAAACACATCTTACCAAGTTTAAAGAAATAGAAACCATACAATGTATGCTCTCAGATCACAGTGGAATTAAACTAGAAATCAATAACAGAAAGATGGTATGTTTTAGTTGGCTTTTTATGACTGTGACCAAAAGACTTGACAAGAACAACTAATAGGGGGAAAAGTTTCTTTTGCTGGTAGTTCCAGAGGTTTAGTCCATGGTTGTCCAACTACATTGCTCTGGACCCAAGATGATGCAGAACATCATGGTGTAAAGTCATGGAAGAAGAAAGCTGCTCAGGACACGGAAACCAGGAAGGAGAGAGAGAGAGAGGGAATAGAGAGGACAATCTTCTCACTAAAGACAAATATAAACCCAAAGGCATACCCCCAGTGACCTTCTTCCTTCAGTCACACCATACTTGCCGACAGTTAACACCTTGTTAATATATACCAGTGAATTAATTTACTGTTTGATTACAAATCTCATAATTTAATCATTTTACCTCTGAATATTCTCAGTTTGTCTTACATATGAGCTTTAGGAATAAACTTCATATCTAAAAAATTAAAGATGGTTGGTAAACAACAAAACAGTTGAGATTAAACAAGAAACTTCTAAGTAATACATAGACCAAAGAATAGATCTCAAGAGAAAATTGAAATACTCTGAACTAAATGAAAATGAAAATTTAATTTATTGCATCTGATGGGATGCAGCATAAGCATTGATTAAAAGGAAATTCATGGTACTGAATGTACATATTAGAAAAAATCTAAAATGAATATATGCTCCCACCTCAGTAAAATTGAAAAAGCAAATTTGGCTGGGCATTGTGGCGCAAGCCTGTAATCTCAGTGTCTTATCAGTCTGAGACAGGAGGATTGCAAGTTCAAAGCCAGTCTCAGGAACTTAATGAGGACATCATCAATCACTTAGTGAGTATATTGAAACCTCTAGGACAACATAACAGCATTCCTAAGGGGAAATTTATAGCACTGAGTGCCCACATTAAAAATGAAGAGACATCCCAAATAAATAAGCTTATGCTTCATCTCAAAGCCCCTCAAAGGGAAGAACAATCTAACCCCAAAGCCAGTAGAAGACAGGAAATTATCAAGATCAGAGCTGAAATTAATGAAATTGAGAACAAAAAAAAAAAACAATAAAAAGAAATGATGAAACAAAGAGCTGATACTTTGAAAAAATAAACAAGATAGACAGACCACTAGCGAATCTAACAAAGAGAAGGAGAGAAATGAAGCAAATCAATAAAATCTCCAATGAAAAGGGAGTGATCACTACTGACCTCATGGAAATCCAACAAATTATAAGATCATATTTTGAAAATCTATACTCCTCCAAAATTGATAATTTGGAGGAAATGGATAAATTTCTTGACACATACAACATCCCTAAATTGACTCAGGATGATATTGAATTCCTAAATAGCCCAATCACAGGCACTGAAATCCATATCGCAATTAAAAGTCTACCAAAGAAGAAAAGCCCAGGA
>PVKS010012148.1:0-54625 GCA_004027875.1 Aplodontia rufa | reverse complement strand
ATGTATCTGCGCATGCTGGGCAAGCATCCTAACTGCCAAGCCACTGCTATAGCCCCTGGTTCTTTTTTTGTTTTTTTTTTAAGCACCACCATGGTGTGAAAGAGAAACTCAATAAAAATGCACATGTATAACCTAGAAAATTAGGAGTTAGCAACCTTTTATTTCTTGTAATGGTTTGCCAATCTAACCCCTTTCCTCTGACAAAGCATGTTAATAGCTAAGCCTAATTTTTCAATAAAAAGAAAGATAATGCAACTCTTCTAATTCTTCCAAAGAAGTGACTACTAATTTTCATCCTCTGTAGTGAATACTATTGTTGAACAGATGGCAGTTTTGAAAGCAAGGAAGTCTGCAATGGCATAGAATTTTCAAAAACTTTGGAGAGAGAAATGATGTAGCATCTACTCTAGGCATCATTGATAATCAGCCTGCATGCTTATGGTTATGAAAGTTTAGTTAATTGATAATTAATGAAAGGAAAGAATTGGAAGCTTTCTTAATCTTTATTATCCTGTTTTGCATCATTTACTCCAACATATTTGGTTTTCAGGCCACAGTCTTAGGTTGGCATTGTATGAGTTTATTGGGAATTGGATGTAGGAGTACAAGTGGAAACACAGGTTGTAGAAACCTGTGTTCTCCACTTGATCTTTCAGAAAACAGAGTGCTTAAAGTCCATGCAATTTTCTGAAATAGCATTGAACAAGGCATTCAGCAAATATGCATAAATTGTCGGTATATTTTCAAGCATGTTAAGCATGATGTTATTTAATTGCCTTTTCTCTTTGGAAAAATTTTTTCAGGTGCATAATTGAGAATCTACTAATGTAGGGGGAATACCAGGATATTAATGGATCACAAATTAGTGGAGTATTTACATAAAGGCCACAACTCCTCACGTTTTTTAGATCGAAAAAGGGGTTAGATTAGAAAAGTTTATACAAGTTCAACTATTTTTTTCTGAAAACTTCCAGTCAATGATTTGATCTTGAAATGTTATCTGTGTGGTCTCTATGGAGTTCTGTTCTTCAAATTGAAATTTTTGTTCCATAGAAATGCCAGTAAGTTTTGTCCTCGCTCCTATCACTTCATTCATTAGACACTGAGGCTTTTTCCCCCAGGAAGACATAATGGGTTTTCTAAGTGCTTATATCAATGACTGCTGCTTTCTTAGAAATGCTACTGTGAAAGCTCCATTCTCCTATTTGTGTTGTCTACTGTTGTAGACAGAAACCTTACATTGTAAGCCTGTAAGGATAAAGAGCTAAAAAATATTCCTCTAGTGGTCAAAACAGGTTGGTAAGTGCTGTATCAACTTGAATATATAACCAAGAAAGGGGCTGGTTCATGTGCAAACCTAAGTCTGAAATGGAAACTTTGTCAGTAAACCATGACTAAAGGTCAATTGTTTATAGAAAAAAATAATAAACTTTTTAGTGGCTCTACAGAAAAATAATGTAGACTCTAATGGCTTTGAGGATGGTGATCAACATGGACACCACCTGACCATCAGCCTACAAACTACAGTGGAAAAGATACTTTTGACTAAAGTAGCCTTCATATTAACTAATAGACATATTTGTGGAATCCAGTCCTAATTATTTTTAAACAATAAATGGTCAAAAGTCCAGTATTTTGTGGATGGAGCAGTGGCTCAGCAGTTATGGCACTTGCCTGGCATGCGGAAGGACGCTAGTTTGAACCCCAGAACCACATGCACAAAAAAGTGTCAGAACAATGAAAGCCCATGAAAACTAAATAAAATTGCATTTCTATTTCTCTCTCTTTCTCTCTCTCCCTCTCTAAAAAATAAATAAGTAAATAAAAATAAGTCCAGTGTTTCAGAACTGCCACTCCCATCCTTGATCAGGTTTTACTTTTTCTTAGGATAAGGTAATTTACCTTTGGTGTCTGTTAGGCCTTTCATAAGAACCTCCCAATTCAAGGGAAGCTTGTGTTAAATCTCAACCCTTCCTTAAATAGTCCATTTTACTATAAAAATCACTACTCCATCAACAAATATCAATATCCAAACTCACACAAGTAATCTCTAAATTTATATTTTACAGCATATTCTGTTTCAATATACTATAGTCCTTCTTGCGCATAGTTTTGTTTTCCATGGTTTCAATTACCTACATGCAAGCATGGTTCAAAAATATTAAATGGAAGATTCCATAAATAAACAATTCCTAAGTTTAAATCGTGCTCCATGACAAAACCTTACTCCATTTTTTTCTTTTCTTCCAGGGATGTGAATCATCCCTTTGCCAGAGTATCTACACTATATATGCTCCTCACCCATTAGTCAGTTAGCAGCCATCTTGGTTATCAGATCAACTGCCACAATATTGCAACAGTTCTTATATTCAAGTAACCCTCGAAGTGAAAGAGTAGTGACTAACAATTCAGATATGCCAAAGAGAAGCCATAAAAGTGCTTGCATTAAGAGAAAATGTGAAAGTTCTCAAATTAAGGAAAGAAAAAAATAGTATGTTATGTTGCTAGGATCCACAGTAAACAGAAATCTTCTATGCATAAAATCATGAAGAAAGAAAAATAAATTCATGCTGATTTTGCTGTCATGTGTTAAAATACAAAGTTATAGAGAGACTGCATAAGCACTTAGTTAAATTGTTAAACTTGTTTAAGGATTTACAGAGAAAGCATAGTGTATGTAGGGTTTGGTATTATCAAAGGTTTTAGACATCAGCAAGTGGTTTTTAATCTATCCCCAATTCTGAGTTAAGAGACAATTACTTATTGTCACATAGCAACACCTTCTGGTGAAGTGTCACACTAGCACATAGAATACAGCAGGCACAGGGCTGCAGTGGTGGCTCAGTGATTATGGCACTTGCCTGGCCCCGAGTTTGAACCCCAGCACCACGTACACAACTAAGTCTTGGAGTAGTACACAACTACATATTGGAGCAACAAAGGCTACATGAAGGACTAAATAAAATTGATTCTCTCTTTCTTGCTCTTCACTGTCCCTCTCTCAAAAAAAATAGATAAAAGAATACAGCAGGCTCCATGATCACATCACAAATTGTGGAATTTCCTTCTTTGAGAAGGAAAGAAAGAAAAACAAAGTTGTTAACCATTCATGTGATATCAAGGGAATTCTCACCCATGAAGGACTTTGCTTTGTTCTGGAGAAGATAAAAACCATCTTTCAAAGAGTTTTGATGTAAGTACGAATAGGAAATTAAGTCAGTGGCTAGATAGAATGAGGTTTCAAAAGAGTAGCTTTTGTTTCTTTTTTAATGGAAGGAAGAATACTAACATGTTAAGCACATATAAGAATAATCCAATAGAAAAAGGAAAAGTGAGAGAATTTCTGGAAGAATTTGCTTGAGGAGTACACAAGTAAAGGAGCTGGTCTTAGATAGGAGCACAGACCAATCATCAATCACAGATGGGAAGCATGGCACAGATGCAGCCAGGGAGCAGATGTGAGGCTGGAAGTTCATAAAGCTCTCTGGCTCATCTTTTGGTCAGTAAAATATGAAGGAGTCATCAACTTAAAGTATACATGAGCAAGAAGATACAGGAAATCCAAGATAAATTGTGAGCAATTCTCCAGGAGAGTGGGGCAGAAAGGTAGTCTAAGTTTCCTTAGAATCATAAATCTGAAGCAAATTCTAATGCTTATTTTTCTCCAGCCATGCTCAACTACAAGAATGCAGGTAAGGACTAAGCAAAGGGTTGGATTTAACCATGAATATGGTTTTGCCTAATAAGTATAGCCATTGAGATAGAAGTAAATTAGGGATTGTCGTTGTCAAGGGTCAGATAATACTGATGTTCTTCCTCACTGATACCCACATTTCTAATTGGTTTTCTTGATTATGTATTTATAGATGCATTGGAAGTGTCTGGGAATGCAGATATTACTAACTCACAATACATAAACCATCTTCTTTCTGTTCTTTTGGTGTTCATTCACAAAAGATTTTTTTAAAGACAGAAAAGGAGAGTGAGAGAGAATTGAGAGAGAGAGGGTGAATCAATTTTATTTATTTTTTCATTTGGCCTTTGATTCTCCAACACTTAGTTGTGTATGTGGTGCTGGGGTTCAAACCCAGGTCCTCAGCATGTCAGGCAGGCACTTCAACCCAATCGCAGAGCTGCTGCTCCTGCCCCTACAAAAGAATTTTTTGACTAAGCTTTACTTAATATAGCTGTGTCCCAAGCCTCTGATATTACACACTGGAGAGTGGGCAGAAATTTAAAAGGGAAATCACAATAATGTAAGTGGGCCAGACATATGAAGCTATTTTTCATGATCTAATGGCTTTTAAAACAAATATAACTCATACATATATTATTAAGAAACCCATTAATACTTCTACAGGAATTTTTCATTTAATAAATATACACTGTATATCTGTCATGTACAAAACATACATATTAAACAAGCACTGAGGTGAATTGAAAAGTGAGGGCTGGAATAACAACACAGATTCTCAAGGTATTTGCAGTCTAAAGGGGGAAATTCATATTTACAACAAATTAATACGCACAGCAGGAGATAGTAAGCACTACAACATCAGTTGCATGACATGTGTTCACTAATTTGCCACTAGATACCATAGTGTGCCTGAAGCATAGTAAGGACTTAAGGAAGTTGGTGAGTCAGTAAATGCCATGGTGATATGAGTGATGCTAGAGGAACACCACAGAGCAACAGATGAATGCTGCTTCTGGGATCTGAGCAAGCTGAGAAGAGAAAACACTTCAACTGGTCCTTAAAGGAAAAGCAGGAGCCCAACAAATGGAAGAGAAGTACCCTCCGAAAAGCAAGCCTAGACAAATATGAGCACTGAAGTGAGGAAGCAGAGAGGATTTCAGGACACAGGATGTCTGAGGACTGAGGAGCATTCATGCAAGGTCATGCTGGACCAGCACCCACCACAAATGGAGTGCATGGGTTATCAGGTAAAGGAGTTCCTATCGAGCTGGTGCCCTGTGCCAAACACTGGCTCAAGGGATGCCTGCAATGTAACTCCTTACATGTCACAGAAACTCTTTAAGGGAGGTTATAATTATTCCCCATTTTATACATATGGAAACTCAGGATGTACTTGGTGGTCAAAACATCCAAATTATAGTTGGAAAGTGACAGAATAAACACCCTGTGTATCATCGGTACTATTAAAATAATTTAAATAGTTAAGTGACAGTATACAATTTATGTTGCTACTACTGCTTTCACAAATAATAAATTAATAAAGTTAAACTTAGCAACTAAGCACCATGAATAATATAGCTTTTTCTCATCTGTATTTAGAAGCTCTGAATATTCTGATTAATTTCCACTTTTGTCTTCAATGTTTTCATTCAATGATATAACTATTTTCTAGAACTAATTAATGGTTTGTGCGTTGCTTTCCTGATTTACAGTCTACAATTTCAAATGCTACAATTGCATATCACATCCAAATACATAAAATATTTAATTTCTTCTAGTATTCTTTTACTATAGGAGAGGATTTGTTTGTATCCTGAAGTTACTTTGCCCTTCTCTTCGCTTTGTAACTTCGAACTTCATCCAGAGATGGTTGTGATCGGCAGCCAATTGTCCATTCGGGTTAGACTCAACCTTTTCATCATTTTAGAGAAACACTTTCTGCCTCAAAATCTTTTCATTCTTCTTTTAAAGATACTCCATTTCTATAGAAGGTCTTTCCACTATCATTTCATTCTCACTAAACTTTTACCTACATTTTCCAAATGCTTACTTAAGCTAAAAATACCAACCTCATGGAAAAGTACCCAATGAATCTTTGAAAGTTCAAGTTCAATATCATTACCATTTATGTGTCATTGAAGAATAGCATCTAATCTGATCTACTTGCCTTACACAAGAGTGTTTTGATTAGCTCCTATAAATATAAACTCTTTTTACCATGTTTTAATTCTTTCTTTTCTTTCTTTTCCTTCTTTTCTTCCTTCTGTCCTCCCCCATTTTTTCCCCTTTATTGTTTGCTTGTCTTGTTGAAATCTTTGAGAAATGTTTAAGTAGACTTTGTCAGCTTAACCTATCCTATAAATATCCTTGGACTTAGGTAACTCTAAGTCCCTGACTTCAAAGACTTTGCCCACCTCTTCTCTAGCAATGACTTGGGAAAGGGACTCAGATGAAATTCTGATCATAACCTAAGCTATCATGCCAATGCAGGGAATGTCTCTAGTTAGTTTTAAGTAGCAGAGGATAAGATCAGCAGAGGATCTCACACTCATATAATAGAAGAAACCAGAGAAAGGTGGAGGATGTTGAACCTACAGTGAGCAACTACTGGAAGTATGAGAAATATGAAGAACTGTTTATGGAAGTACCTATATCTCGGTCTTTGCAGTACTAAAAGGCACATACAGGAGGAAAAGTGTATGGAAGTTATTGGAAGGTAATTTTCAGCTCAAAGAAAATAAATTATCTAAGTGGAGATATAAAGAAATGTAATGGGGTGCTACCTGGAGGAGAGACAGCACTTTGTAGAGAATTCACCTTGGATATGCTCCAGCAGGGAGATTTTTAAAACTGGATGATCATATAATGTATTTCCAGACAAAGAGACATTTGATAGTGAAAGGATAACAGTCAGGAACCAGAATAGCTAATGCAAATTGACACATACCTTACCTCAGTTCACCTTGTTATAGACCACCAACTGTGTGGACTTGCTGATATGTGGACGACAGGGAAAGGGTGGCCAAAGCAGTGAAAAAGAGCTCATGGGAATGCCTGGGCAAATCTGTGTCCTCTCACCCCACACCTGGATAGGGGCATGCAATCTAAAAAATGATATCAAATAGGAGCTATAGGAGTGAGCCCAGATATGAGCCAATGTTAAGGTCCAGAGGATTCCACCTGGGGAAAATTCCAAGACAAGGCCCATTGTCCCCAAAGCCCCAGAGGGTAAATACTCTGCCCAAGCCAATTTTCCAAGAATTTCTATAGAGCATAAAATTTTTAAAATGTAAGAGGACCAACACCAAAAGAATGAAGATTGTGAGGTGACAAAGTGGAGAACAGGACCAGCATAATAGCAGAAATCACCACATTGCTGGCACCCTGAGAAGCATGGAGAAGGGTGGAGAAAATGGGGAGTAATTTCCCAAAATATGGTCTGTGTTACACCAGATAGGACTAAAATTATATGACACACATCTCTTTCATTAAAAATGTCAAAAGGTGGGGCTGGAGCGGTGGTTCAGCAGTTACGGCGCTTGCCTGGCATGCTCAAGTACACAGGTTCAAACCCCAGCACCCACGTACACAACTAAATGTCAGAGCAATGAAGGTCATATGAAAAACTCAACAACAACAATAAAAATTGATTCTCTCTCTCCCTCTCTCTCTCTCTCTCTGACTGTTCTTCTCTCTTAAAAAAAAAAAATGTCAAAAGGTTGGCAGGGCATGGTGACACACCTGTAATCCTAGCAGCTCAGGAGGCCGAGTCAAGAGGATCACAAATCCAAAGGCAGCTTGAACAACTCAGTGAGCCCTGAAGCAACTTAGGAAGACCCTGTCTCAAAATAAATAATAAAAAAAATGGGCTGGGTATAAGGCACAGTGTCCACCCCTGAGTTAAATCCCCAGTATCGAAAAAAAAATTGCAAAAAGTTAATTTTTACTATTATTACACCATTGTAATCTATAAAGTATTTGAAAGGGTTATTAATATGCCTAAACAGAAATTTACATTTACTAACTGTAGTGGGCAGTAGGAACTGAGACCCAGCTCTTATCACCCTCTTGCACTTTACCTCAGTGCTGAGTAGGCACCTTCCACTTTGCCATGCCATGAATTTGACTCAGGAAAAGCTAACTCCACCTGCACAGTAAGAAAGAGCCAGTCCAGGTCATCTCAGTCCACTGCTCTGTGATTACTCAGCTCAAATCAACATCATTGCATGCCCTTGACAACTGTTCTTGATGCAGTCACATGGTCTAAGTCAGATACAATTAATAGAAAAGTTGTTTTTCAGTAAGAACAAGGGCAAGAATATTGCCCCAGTTGCTGCTAGCCATGATCAGAGGAATTTGGTGGAATCCTGCCCATGAATAACATCATCAGGTGAGGGGCAGACCCCAGGGAAGGGCAGAAAGTCAGAGTCAGAGCTCCATTTTCACCAGGTGTCCCCTACCTGCAGCTTCCCTTTGGGTGTGTTAATAACTTCCTCAGTAAGTCAGCTTGAGATGGATTATCTTGACTCCAGCTGGAAGCATCCTTATAGATCCATAAAACAGTGGTTGCCAAATATGTCTGCATATTGAAATTACCTGAGGATCTTTAAAAATTGCTGATGCCTGTGTTCTACCCAGGAATTATGATTTATTTGTCTGGTGTGTGGCTGATGGAACCAATTAATCTCTGAACTCCTTTCCTTCCTGGAGAGCCTCGTCTAAGAATTCACCACTGCCCAAGACTCTGAAATTCTTCAAAGTGACAAAGAATACGTGTTCCCACCAAGACCCTCTACCCCTGAAATGAAGGAAGGACTTTAACACTTTGTGACTAGATTTGAATTGCTCTCCAGCTGACCTGCTTGGATTTCTGCTTGATTGTCGTATTTATAATCACATTTCAGAAAATGTGCTAAAATAGCCTTCTCCAACAAAATGGTAATATGTAACTCTATAAACCAGGGGCATAATACCTCAAGGGGCCACAGTGAATGGCCAGCTGTTCATCAAAGCTTCCTTTCTTAATTGGTAGAATGGGTAAAAGGAAAGAGATAAAGTAGGAGAAAAGGAATTGCAACCCAACTACACTGTGAATGTGCTCTGCCACCTGTGGGCCTCGGTATCCTACCACAAGATACACTGAGAAAAAAATTCTTCATCTAAATAGTAAAGCTTTTGTGAGAATGATACAAGATAGCACATGGAGAAATTCAAAAATAAAAAAGTGCTCAGGAATTATGCTATTAGTATGAGGGGGTCTGGAAAGTTAAGAATATATATATATATATACACACACACATTATATATATATGTATATATATATATATAATATTATTTCATTAGAACCTTGTTTTATTGTTCAACAAATAAATTTCTGAATAAAAAAAAATTAAGTCAAGTCCTAACCTTAACAGACACAGCTATGCCAGCACCATGAAATAGCATAGGCAGTTACATTTGCCACTAGACCCTCTCTTTTCCCTCCCCTTCATCCTTCTTCCCACCACACTCATGAAAGAGCAAGTTTGCTCTGTAAATACACCTCTCAGACTCATCTTTGCCTCAACTCACTTTCAACCTGATGGCCACCCTCTGAGCCCTGTCATACAGAAATCCTAGGCTACCACTAACAGGCAGGAAGGTTGTTTTGTTGTGTGTTTTTTCCTCCTAGGTTTTTAGAAGAACTCCACTTCCTCACCAAGAGTACGCCTCTGGGTACCGCATGGCACTGTCATTCCCCACTTGAATTATAATGTCTATCGAAAGCAGAATCTCTTGGGAGCCTTGAGTGCTAAGCGAGGAATGATTTTCAGAGATGTGTGGGAAATGGTTTCAATATTTGGCAGTTCCTAAAGGCAAGATGATTTGAGATGTTGATTTTTTTTAAAAAATAATATATATATATATATATATATATATATATATATATATATATATATGCTTGATAAGCTCCTCACGCTATTCTCTTATTTCTGAAAACGTCTTGTCATTGGAATATTATAGTTGGCAGTTGCACCAAAGTAGATGTTTCATAAGCCAAAGCAGTCTAATCTTTAGCATATTTCATTCATTTGTCCATATATGTTACATATATCACATAAACGTATCTTTCTCTTACAGATACCTCCATTAGATTATACCATTCTGAAGAGAAAGACATAAACAATGCCCCAAGAATTGAAACAGCTGAAAGTACTGCAAAAATGTACAAAGCATCAACCATGAGACGAATATTCAATTTGGCAAAACTTCGAACTAAAAGATCCGCTCTTTTCCCATCTGGGGTTAATGTCTGTCCACAGGAATCCCTGAAACAGATTTTAGCCAGTCTTCAAGCTTATTATAGATTGAGAGGTAAGGAAAGAGCTGAAACCTGCTTAGCCTCTTTTTCTCTTCATCCCTCTTTTCTCTCATTCATCTGTAGGTTGTCTTCACCCCAGAACTTCCTGGATCTCTTACCCACAGAGATAAAAATCAGCCCACTAATCTGAGAGTCATGAGTAATAAACATCCAAAAGTATGGTCAATATCACTTGTTACAGTTTAAAATTTACTCTTTACTCACATGAGAAGCCAAATAATGCTGTCCAAACATTTAGTTCTAAATAAAATTTAAAAATTAAAAAAAAGTCGTGTGCAACATGGGACTATTATATTAGGGCACTTGCCAATTCACCAAAAAGCCTCAATATACAGGTTTTACATCTTTGTTTTATTTTTTTCAAACCCCAATGTTGAATTTCAATGTTATTCTTACAAAGTAAAAAGTACAGAATGATTGCAATGTCAGGTATCTGCGCAAGTTAATTTATGACTTAAGATTTCATTTTTCAAAAGCAACATTTCAATCCACATTCCTTGTCCCCACCCCCACTCTCTCCTTAACAAGCCTAAGTTATTAATTGCTGGCCCAGAAAAACATCTACAGTTTGGAGACCTGGAGTGCAGAGGAAACACAGATTAAGAGTGTCTGCCAAGATACAATGCAGGGGTGTGCCTGGTGTCCAGCAGAGGCACAAGGCAGCTTCCACCCCAAGAAAGGGAAACAGGATTCTTTCTGCATTCCCACAAGTTATTAAGGGGTTAACTCACAAAAAGCCATCAGTGGCTATCCTTTTCATTTACTTCCCATAGCTGCTTCTGTAAAAGAACAAATAAATTTTTGTAGTGGGTATTAAATTCTCTCTCCTAAATAATACAAGAAACCTTGTCTCTCTGAAGCCTAAGTTCAACTCATCTTACATGTGGAAGTTGAGAAGATTTACAAATTCCCCACCTTAATTACGCTAGATGTTTGATTCCATAACAAAATGCAGAGCATTCTTACTCTACTTAAAATCCATCAAGTAGAGCAAGCTGGTTCAGTTCTGGCCTGTGATTTGTTGTGCATTTTGACAACTGAAAACTCATTTTGTAATACGAACATCCACAAAGGTCTTAGCTGTCTACATCTGTCTACATCTATGAGAGATTTGTATGTGTCTAGTACTGGGGATTGAATTCAGGAATGCTCTATCAATGAGCTGCATGATAACCCAGTCATTATTATTTTTATTTTGACACAGAGCATCACTAAGTTGCTAAGACTTGCCTTAAACTTACAAGCCTCCTGCCTCAGTCTCCCGATACACTGGAATTACAGACATGCACCACCATGCCTGACTATCTGTATCTATAAAATGCACACAGGGTTAAATTAATATGAGGAGTTCTTATTGTATTTCGGAGGCACAAATAACTAAGAGTTTCAAAAATATCAGGCTCTATATTCCTCATGTGTCTCATTTAATATGGAAGTAAAAAGATATTTGTTTTCTGATAGAAGCTACATCCAGTGAAAACTGAAATTGAGTCATAGCCAGATGGAAAACTCTAGTTGTAGGAAAGAAGTGCTCTATGTGAATATTCTGAGGTCCTAGAATAGCACCTCCACAGAACAGTTTCTCAATAAATACTTTTTGATGGATACAGAAGGCAAAGAACCCATCATTGGAGATGCAAAAGAGAGAGAGAGAATAACACATAAATTATTCATTTTGAGTGTACCTATACATAGATCAGATAATAACACTGGTAAATTCCATACTATTTGTTCACAAACAGAAGCATAAACATAAATATGTAGTTTTGTATCACAGTGAATATGAACATTGTTGCTGTTTTCTTGTGACCTGTAGTTCTTTACAACACTCACAAATAGGATTCACTGCAAGTATTTGTAGAATAGACTATTTATTGCAGCAACCCAATTTTTAGCCCTGAATTTTTATTCTTATCTCTTTATTCTTGATTAGGTTTGCCTCTTTCATTCTTGTTTCCCTGGATGAAACAAACCACTGTTTTTTCTCCCTGCAGCAATGACAGTCCATTATCTTTATGGCTGCCCCTGGGTGATATGAAATTTTACTATTCATCAGTGTGGGTTTCTTAAGTCTAACAAATTGGTTCACAAAGAAACAAGAAAGAAGACCCAGCTATAAAGCAGTGTTTCTTTGATGGAATAACCCACTTACTGTTCTCATCAACTGCTTTTACAAAATTATATGTTGACATCTTTCAAACTCAGGGGAGAAAGCTCCCATATTCCTAAATCAAATGGAATATTGAGCTATTTCTTTTCCCAATGCTTAAAGCAACACAGGGAAAATGATCTAAGCTTTGTGGTAGAATCACTAACACGCTCATCCGAAAGCACAGATACAAAAAGGCAAGCTTGTTTCTGGCCCTCCCCAGGTTGAGCTCTGCGCTCCTCCCCAGCCAAGCCCCCTGCTTTATGGGGACCCCTAGATCCCCCACCACACTCATTCCATGGCTTTCCCCATCTTTCCCCTCCTCGCTTTCCCCCAATTCCAATATCAAAAGCTAGAATTTTCTGTCTCAGAGACATGCAACTTAGAGCAGGTGAAAGATGGATGAGGTCCTATTCTTACTGTTCCAAGTGCTGTCCACAGATCAGCAGCTGGGAACATGTTAGAAGTGTAGACTTATATCCCGCCCCAGACCTACTGTCAGAACCTGCATTTTAACAAGATTCCTGGGTAATCTGTTTGCACCTTAATGTTCTGTAAAAGCACTTATCTGGGTGAAAACTAGAGATGTTTCAGATGAGATCAAAGAAGCAAGTTGGCATGCCTGGGGGCACAGTTGGCAGCACAACATAGGTAGGACCCAGCTTTCTAACTCCCATTCCAGTGTATCTCCCCCATCTAATGTGTACCCAGCCCTGTTCTGGGCTTTTTCACACCATTGGTCTCATGTAATTCTTCCCAATTGTGAATAATCACCTGCAGGGCTGAACTTCTGTCACAGACACCCACACTGGCCTCCAGGACATGTGCTCCCTGGGATGCTGCTTACACATCAAAGAGCAGAGAGCATGAGGCTCTGTGGTCAGTTCCAGGCATAGGCCAAGATTGGAGATTAAGTACTATGGCATTTGTAACCAAATGGATGGAGATGGAAAAAATTTTGCTAAGTGAAGTATCCCAAACTCAGAGACTCAGGGGCCGAATGTTTTCTCTCATTTGTGGATACGAAAATATAAGCGGAATCAGTACATTAAATAGCTAACCTAACAATTACCTCCATCATGTACGAGGAAATTGTGCTTAGGTTCCTGGGGGGATGTAGGGAGGAAGGTAGGGAGGGATGAAGGGAATAGGAAGGACATCAAGGTGACCAGAGGGAGGTAGTATGGGGGAATTTAACTTGAGGGGAACCTCCGATTTCCACAAGAAGTACAATTAACTTGGGGCTTAAATAAAGTGAAACATGGAACCATGGGGAACCCAAAGAGGGGAAATCATGGTCTGGCACCAATATTGGCTTGTTCTGTCATTACACTTTTGTTCTTGATTGTTTGATGATGAACCCCTCCTAGCTGTAAGACCATGTTTATTGAATAAATATTAAAAAAAAAAGACTGGAGATCAAGGACATCTCTAGTCAAGGGTCTACATACCATGCCGCGCAAGTCTATTCCACGTATTATTGCGTCTCTGGCACATAGATGGGTTTGACCTAAGCTAGCAGATACATTAGGAAAAGATGGAAAGGCAAAACAGTATTCCCAAAGAGAGTATGGAGTATGCAGGCTAGAAGGATAGTGAGGGAAGTTGACTTTTGAACAAACAAAATCTTAGAGTTTGGATAAATCTGAAAAAAAAAAATCCAAGCCGTGTTTCCTTTTTGCCTGCTATATAAATATGTAGACCTTTGACTAGAAATGAAGGCTCAGGGACTGTGTGATGGCTATGCTGGGAAAGGTCTTGAAATGATCCTGATCCTTGCCTGGCAAAAGAGAGGTCATAGTCACAACAGTGGTTCTCCAGGGTGAGGCTGTTCTTTTGCTCCCACGTGTTGACCCTGTTGTACAACTCAAGGCCAAGGTGGGAAACTAGATGGCACCATTGAGGTGGTAGGACTGCACCCTCTCGGGTGTTCAGGAGTTACAAATTAAAGATTAGTTACCTAAAAGGTTCTCATACAATTGGTGTTGATAAATGGCTTGAGCTTCTATTGATCTGGAATTCTCTTTACCTCTTAAAACAGAAAGCTTAGGGAAATCCAGACAGAATAATTAGGGAGGTGGGAGATAAAGCAATAGGAATAAGTCTCCAAACTGTCCTCTCAGCTTGCTCCTCCCCACAACCCTTTTCCTCAGCACAGCAGTCAACATGTCTTGGTTAGAACGGATGATGTCAGCCTCTGTCCCACAGGTTCCAACTGCTTCCCATCCCTCCAGAGGTAAAAATTGCTTTGTGGTAGAATTGCTCTGTGATACAAGTCTTCTAAGTCTTCTAAGATCTTTGACAAACTTAACCTCCTAAAATAATTTTTAAGTTATGCACCCTCTTGAAAACTTTTCACTTGACACCTCTTGCAAAGTTTTTCATCATGAGTTTAAATAACTGGAGTGTATATAACTTTCCGTGAGTGGTAAGCATTGATATTTAAAATAAAACAAGCGCTGGATTATTTTTACGTATCCAGTGGAATCCACTACATCCATTGAATGCTCTTATTAAACCAGTGAATTCTTTTAACAAATACGTGAACAAAGTTTTCTTGTGAGAAGGAAATGTCACATAGTCCCCTTTTCACCATACATCCACATTTCCATTCCATTGCCTCTTTACAGTCTTATTTCAATGTAATTTATGTTTAAGCTTTAAAATGTTATTGATCACTCCAAATAGGTCTGTGTAAAAAATGTATAAACATTGAAATTACATATTTATATTTACCTTGAATCCAGATTTTATGTATAAAATGAAATTTCTTCTGCATTTAGTTGCATTTCTAATTTTTTAATACATAACTGGTTCAAACAAATGCATAATAAATTTGACAAAATTCTTTATAGTGTTATTGACAGATGGATTTATGGTGAGATACAGGTTTTATAGGTATTCATGTTTATAAATATAAAAGTAGAAATGCCAAATTGCAAACAGCTTTGGAAGGGTCTATAGCTTAAGCTACCTTAGCTTCTACCTGTAGATTGATGGTGTTGCTTTGGATTTTCTCCTCTATTAGTTCATGTTCCATTAGTCTTTTTTTTTAAATATTGTGCCTTGTTAAAATGAAAGAGATTAGCATCAATGTTATCCCCATTATTTTACTTAGTTTCACTTAAGTGCTGAGAAAACTTGTTTACTTAAATATACATGGGAACAAAGTTTTGTTATGATAATGTCCTTATTTCTTTAATTCCTTTGGAATTACATACCAACAATACATCATGATCTGTCATCATTATTTTTAATGATCTATCATTGTGTCATCTCCATTAGCACTGCTAATTTGCAGAAAGCAAAAAATCAGAAATCACCTGAGTGGCCAAAATGTGTGTTCTTCTGCAACTTAGTTCACTCCTTTTCTCAACTTCAGTAGTATTATTTAGTCATTCCTTTGATGGGAACCTGGAGGTACTGAACCATGGTAAGATTAGGAATGGATGAGTCAGGGGTGGGGATTGAGAACAGAAGGGAAGTGAAAAAGGAGAGGGGTGTCCTTAGGGAGACTACTTTTAAGAAACCATGCACAAGAAAGAGGAGACCTGGAAGTTGACTGCCTTTTAAACTTTTGTGCTTATTCATACCTTGGAAAGATACCCAGGACAGTCAGTGTACCTATGCCCCCGTTTGGAGAAAACTGGCCTATCAGTCCGTATTTTCCCTACCTGTGTCTTCTTCCTGTCTTCATCCTCTGTTATTCTCAATCTTGATCCAGCCACGCTGACACCCTCACTCTTCAGTGTGGTAGCAGCAGTGGGGTTGGAGGGCAGTGGCAGCGGGGAGGGTATTTTTATCCCCAAACTCTCAAAAGTGTCCTTTATAGTGAGGTCTTTCTCAACCACCCTATTTTACATTGCCGCCATACACACAAACACACACACTCACACACACACACAAAATTCCCTATCTTCTTTTCTTTTTCTCCCACAAAACTTATAAAGTGCCAAACATTTTGTTAAATGAATTAATTTCTATGGACTATAAGTGTGTCAACATAAACCATAAAAGAACTTTCTATATCATGAGATTATGCTTTGGGGGAAGGGATTTTTCTTAAAATGTAGTCACTTTCCACCCATACTGGCTCTGTGTTGCAGTGTGTCAGGAGGTGGTATGGGAAGCATATCAGATCTTCCTGGATCGCATCCCTGACACGGGGGAGTACCAAGACTGGATCAGCTTCTGCCAGCAGGAGACCTTCTGCCTCTTTGACATTGGGAAGAACTTCAGCAACTCACAGGAACACTTGGATCTTCTTCAGCAGGTGAACCTAACCACTGCATGGGCGTCTGGTACATGGCTCCTCACCCTGCAGCCCCTACTCCTTTCGAATTGGTTTCCACAGCATAGACAGCAGAGGAAGAAATGCTTGGAGATATCTGATAAGACCAACAGGAGTTTTATTCCTGCAAAATAATGTGCTACAGGCAGGTTGAAGTGCAGATGAAGGGAGAAGGGAATGAAATAGACTTTAGCTCTTCAGTTGGCATTATCTCCCAATAAAATTACTTGTTATCTTTTTTTGCAGAGAATAAAGCAGAGAAGCGTCCCTGAGAGGTAAGAACCCAAAATAGAGTATAGCATGCTCTTGACTTTCAAAAGACCATATAATGGAGTTAGACTAAGCTATTGTACCTTTATGATTTTTTTGTCAGCCACCAAGATCTGTGTAGAATATTCTGACAATTTATGCCTACGATGTACCAAAGATAAATTAGTATGTAAAAGGGAAATGGTTAAACCTTATAGATTGAGATAGATACTTGCATTGCTTACAGAAAAAAAGAAATTCATCACTATCTGAGACATATCTAATGTTTATTTTCATTTATAAGACATAGAGCAATTAAAATAGTTTGATTTTTAGAATTTATAATTAACTGTTGGTTACATTAGGAAAATATTTAATACAGAAAGCAACCTGAATTTTGAAATCTCATTTGGTATTCTGTAAAGCATTAGTATTTCTCAAAACTAAATTACTGAAGCTCTGATCTCTATCCTCAACAAGAACTATCAAATAAGAAAACCAAAATGCAAAAAAAAAAAAAAAGAAAGAAAAAGAAGGGAAGGAAAAGAGCATTAGATGGAATAATTAAAGAAGAGAGGTATTATTTCCAAAATCTAAACTCACAAATTACATACACTTTATAACATTTAGAATTTTGAATCTGCAGTAACACTACAAGAAAGGCACAAATTTGGCCTTGTGAATTACTAGAAAATCTTCGTATTATGTTTCACTTTTTTTTTGCTTTCTTTCTGTTCTCTTGCCATCAACCTGATCCAAGAAAAAAGTCAAATTTGATCTCCCTAGTAGATGTCCCTTCCTCCAACACCTTCTCCTTTTTCTTTGCTGCTAGACTGATAAGTCTGGAATGTTCCCTTTTTTATGTCAACCTCTGTTCAGTGGCATTCAAAAGATTTCCATACCTGCCCCTTGTCCCTCTGAACATTCATTCCTCATCTTCTACACAATGCTCCCGTGCACAGGAGGCTGAATGGTAAGAACTGTATCACTGGTATCCCTTGCCCTCTCACTTTTGGTTAGAGCCAGCCAATATGGGGAAGAGACCACCAGGAGAGAGGAGAATGAGGTCGTGGAGTTTAGCATGAGCACACATACACCTACCAAGTCTCTGAGGGCTCTTGATCCCCTTCAGCTTTAGCCCAGCTCCTATCAGGCAGCTCTTTCCACAGCCTTCTCTTTGGTTACTGGTATTTTTTACCCTATCCTGGCCTCCTGGAGGCTTAAGCACCCCATTGGTGCTGGCCACAAGGTATCACATTATCCATTGTGGATGTTCCCACACTCTTTCTTCAATAATCCTTTTATTAGCCCTTGCTCAATTATGTCACTATGGGTGAATTGTTTCCTCCCAGGAACTTCACTGAGCAGAGGTCAAACTAATTAAGACCTTTCACCTCTAACCTTTCCAACTTGCCTCATACTACCTGTGATCCCACTGCTGCCCCCAAGCCACTTTACTGTACACTTTACACCCTGCCTTTCTGGGCTCTGCCTCCAGGCCTTTCCCTGTTGCCTGGAAGAACCCACCTTCTTCACATCACCTATCCAGATCCTAATCTCTTCAAATCCCAGGTGAGTCCCACCTCCCAGGCCTACCTGAGCTTGCAGCTGTACCTTCCTGGGTTGGACTTTTTACTCTGTTTGGCACTTATATTTTCATGTAACATTTTCTTGCTTCATCCAGTTTCCCTGTGAGAGTATAAACCCCTTAAGGGCATGCAACATTTTACACTTCTACATGAAGATTAACATAATGTGTTAATCAGTTTTGTCTGTTGATCCACTCTTTCACAGATTTAGGTAAGTTATTGCCAGGGGAAATAATGGGACTTAGGAAAGTCTTACACTACAGTATTAACATTGTTTACAAGACAGAGGTATTGACTACTCTGATTTAAATACAAAATGATAATTTACTGACTCCTTTCCTTAACTTTCAAAAAAAAAAAAAGAAAGAAAGAAAATAAAGCAGAGACCACCCATAGGAAGAAAAATCAACAGAATATATCAAGTCTGGAAAGAGAAACATTAAAAATTATAAGAAATATTAACCCAAGCCAGAAAGAGAAAGAAATAGAATTCCTTCATTCATTCCTATACCTGCCAACATTGCTGGAAAGAAGGAGCCTGAGATAACCATTTTACATTAGCAGCAGTCACCAAGTGTGGGGGTGGGAGAGAGACAGAGAAAAGAAAGAAAAGGAACAAATTTCTCTTTTATTTCAAATCTTTCCAAGAAGAAAAAAGGGGAAATTTTCTCACTTGACTAACCCATAAATCTGCCAATTCAAATGACTTTATATAAAAGCCAAGGGAGAATGAGTGGCCCAGCTTCCCAAACTGTAGATGTACAGATTGGCACCTTAGTGGCCAAATCACACCTAGTCATAAAGGATAAGGAAACCAGCATCCTGTACAGGGTGGGCTGTTGATTTGTAACTAATGCAATAGCCAGCACTGTTATAAATCTCTCCTTTGTTATTTTCTTTTCACAGCAAAGTAAAACAAGGACTCTAAAGTAATAGTAGGAGGAAGGAAATATGACTATAAATAAAGATCTATAAAGTTAAAAAAAGAAAAATGTGTCTAAGTTATAAACACTATAATGCTTGATATAGTGAAGGTTTATTTAAACATGATCTCCATAAAAAACTATCTACTAAGTGTAATACTGGGAAAAGAATAGCTAATTCAAAATTCCACTAGAGAATCTAAGTTTATATTTGGCCTTTGTACACCAACATCATCATCAGTTTTTATAACTGACTAACATATTGATTGGTCAGAACACTTGTCAGGATGATTGATGATATTTTGTATATTACACTTATTATCACTTTGTAAATTTGGGGCATGGCAGAAATATGTAGTGGTACTGAGGGCTCCAATTACTCCAGATGACTCTGTAATAACAGAAAATCTAACCACTTCTTTTGTTCTTCCCGTTATCATGTACCACAGAATATTAGATCAAATGTGTTTTACTAACACAATCCCTTGGGACCTGATAGCTTATAGAAACAAAGCTTTCAGCGAGTTTCAAAAGGTACTATTACCACTACTCCTTTCCAAGTAAAGTTTACTAGGATGTGCCAACATTGTACATGCACACATCTCTACCCCAGTCATCTTGAATCCAGTGATCTTGGACCTGCCCCAGGAGTATCTTCCATGCTGCCACCCATGGCACAGTAACCCAACCCCCAGTTCCCTGGCTGGGACAATTGCAGGCAGTTGGGGGGTTCCAGAACACAGATTTAATAACCTGCATTATCCCAAAACCTAAATCTCCCCACTACTTTGCTATAAAAATTACTTTATTAGGTTAGTGTACTATCTCTTTTGATTGGCCCATTTAAGGATCTGAGATTTGGGGAAGAATATTCCAGTCATAGACCATGTCATCTATTACCTTTGAGGTGAAGTATGCAGTGTAAACACAGAGACTATAAAACATCAGCCCACCCAACCAGCTTTGCCTCTATGGAAAAGCACACAAGACCACACAAAGTCATGATGCTCATACAAAGACTAGCAATCAAATGTAACCAATTGTGGTGGTATTGCGGGCAGTTGTTTGAATTTTTCTTCAGTGGAACATTATTTGAATAATGTGATTTTTTTTAAAAAAAAGTTAAATTCACTTCTAAAGTGTGATTTTTTTCCTCTTATTTTTAGATCTATTCAGTGTAGGCAAATTTGAATGTAGGTTCCCAATTGTTAACCAGTTCCTTTCCATCATATCTTCTTTTTTTTCTATTGTGCAAATAGAAAAGAGGAAATATCTGTAGAGGAGACATTGACAGAACCTGCTGAATCTGCTGTGTTTTCAAAAGGTAGGTTCAGAGTCATTTCATTGCTTCTGATTCCAGTACTTTTGAAATGTTATTTACAGAGCAATCCTTAATCGAACTTGACAGAGTTTATAATGTACTTCTTCAATTCTAATTGGTGTTTATAACCTTAAATAATAATTTAAATTTGTTAAATAAAATTGGAAAATATGAAAGCAAATAAAAGTAAAACCAAACCACCCATTATCTTCCAATATGGAGACAATCATCCTCAACATTTTTACCCATTGCTGCAGTCCTTCTTCTATTATGTTTATGTTAAAACCATAATATAGTTTTCATCACTTTTTTCCACTTAACATGTCATAAGAAACATTGCCACTAAAACTTTTTAAAATAATGATTTTTTAATTGAGAAATTTATTTTTTGAACAACCATACAAGTTTTTACCAAAATAATATAAAATGTATATAGATTTTGAAGATTAGATTTACTCCCAAGAGTGCCCCCTCCCCAATTACCCATCCTTATCCCTCCCTTCCCCTTCCCACAACATCTCTAAAAATGTATTAGGTTGTATAACATTACACATGATAATAGACCACCTTTCTCAATGGCCAGGGTCTAGTTCCAGCCTCCACAGATGAGTGAATTTTAATAACTTCCACTATTCTATTGAATCTATAAAAATAGAATCAATCATTCTGACATTGTTAAATGTTTGTGTGTCATTACAAATAAAGTTTAACTAACATATTTAAGCATAAATGTTTGTGAAATCACAAATTTCTCTAAGAAAGTTTACTAAGCTTCTAAAATACATAATGGATGTTACCATATTTATCTTCTAGAAATTTTAACATAATTTAAATAGTCCACTGGGGAAAAAAATATGCTGAGTACAATTAGTCAAACCCAGAGAGTCAAGGGCCAAATGTTTTCCCTCGTTTGTGGAGGCTAGAGCAAAAACCAGGCTTGGGAGAAAGGTAGTCAAGCTCATGTACTAGCCTCGCCTAAGTCGAAGCAGCATAGCACATATTCTAGGGGGAACCATAGATATATAGAGGGAGTGGGGAGAGGCTGGAGGGAGGGGAGAAGGAAGAAAGATAGGGAGGGATGAGGGGGATCAACAGTGTAGCTTACTCTTTACTCACTCAAGAAGCCAAATAATACTTATGCAATCATTTTTTTTAAGAAAAACTGAAAAAGTCCAAAAATATTTATAATCAAAGGAAAGTCAGTAGAAGAAAGGCTCCGGAGGGTGGGAGGAAGTGAGGATGTAAGTGCTAGGGAGGGATACTGGCCAAATTACAATGTTATACTGCATGTATGTATGAATATGTAACAAGGAATCCCATCATTATGTACAACTATAATGCACCAATAAAAAATGTGGAAAAATAAATAAATAGCCCCATTGGTCAAAAAGATAAGAGCTACACTCATTGCACACTTGCCAGTTTTGAATATTAGTCATTATTTCCATGTTTTCCAGAGGGAAAGAGAATATGTTTCCTATTTCATTAAATATTGGAAAATTCTCTTTCAATTTTTACTATTTCAGTCTTACCATTTTTCCATAGAATTTAATAATATTTTCAAATACAAAAACAAAATTCCTGAGCAATGTTTTCCTTAGTTTCTTTGGTTTTAACTTACATTTGTAATGTCTTAGGAATCAAATGTTGATGGCTTAAAATCTATGAATTAAGAAAATTGGGAATTTTAAACAAGTGATAATATCCCATTTCTTTATTTACTGACATTCAGAGAAAGCTACTAATTATATTTTAATATCTCCCCTAAGTTCAGCTAATTAACCATTTCTAGACTGACTTAGTGCTAATAATGGAACAAGTCTAATTCAATTTCAATTATAAAAAGTTAATAGTAAAACACACTCCTAAACAATAAAAAGAAAAGTCACATAGTTGTTGATTACCCTTGTGAACAGAAAAATATTAACCTGTGACAACTAATAATGAAGCTTCTTCAGAAAAACATTATTTATAGGAAGAAATTATATAAAAAAATACTTCACACTGACTTCATGTCTAATTACTGGAAAGCAATCAAAATAAGAGAATTAAAATTTGTACTTCTATTTTTAGAAGTTGAAGTTAGTATATTTTATGTGACAGTAACTTATGTAATAAAATTAAACTTTGTAGAATAAATTAAAGAGTAAGTTAAAATTAGTTTTTTCTCAAAAATTCATTTATTTTTATCTTATAAGAACTTTAGGACACCAGTAGACAAATGATATAATATCTCACTAGTATACATTTGAATTCCAGAAATATAGGTTTTTAAATCGTTTTCCCAGTGTTCTTGGACACTAAGGTTTAGGTTCAAGTACAGATACTTCTGCACTGAGATTATTTCTAAAATGCAGCTCAAAAAGAGCTGCCAGATCCTAACTATACTGAAAGCATTTCTCATCATGTTTACCAGAGACTTGGCATCAGTGATGATCTTATGTAGAAAGAAAACAGAAAAACCTTACTGCAAATGCAGAAATACTTTGAATACTTTACTCAGAAGAAAACTCTCTTCTCCCAAGCATTACTTTCCACCCTCTCCATCATCAGTTCTGATAAATTTTGCAAGTGTAGTAAATTTGGACATATTGGTTTGTGATTTGAAAATTAAACTTCCTCTGTCTTTGACCTGAACTTCGATTCTTAAAATGTAAATGCAACACTCTCAGGGAGAGGAGAACATTAGACAGAGTCAGATTTTGATTGCAACAAAGTTTTTCAGATACAAGAAGGTAAATAAACATTTTGGTTACAATAGTTTCCTGAAATTAGGTTTTGTTTTGGGTTTTTGTTTTGTTTTGTTTTGGTTTTGAGATTTGGTTTTGACAGGAAATATTTGTAGGTAACTTAGGTGTGAAGGAAGAATGAAACATCTTCAAAGGAGTTTAAATGTGTTAGAAGATAAACCCAGGCTACCTTATAACAGCTCTTAGTTTTAGATGTCTGGATAATTTCTCACTAGGCAAAACTATTCAACTGCATCACATGTAAGGTGCACCAAACTTGGGTCCTGGAAGGAAGAATGGAGAATTTACTGGAATTGAGAGTATGAGTTATGTTTTTTCAAGCATATATTTATGTGACCTTAGAAAAATGAGTTCAGAATGCACTTAACAGCTATAAATTCCAGAATGACAGAAAAGGCATATGGAATTTTGACCTTGATTTAATTTAAACTCCTCTAGTCTCATTTTTGTGTCTGTAATTTTTTTTTTTAAATTTCCACAGATGTTGCCAATGTCTCAGTCGGGCCCTTTCCTGATGACACACACCTCAACGAAATTCTCATTACCCTCAATGACACCAAGAAGCCTACAACAGTAAGTTCTGAGTGGATCTAGCTCTTCACCCACCTGTTTTCCCCCAGGATCCAGCAGAACCTTACAAACAACAGGAGCTCACCAAGTATCTGAATGAGTGAATCAATCAACAAAGCACCCTTCCACTAAATGATCCCCTGCAAACAAGAAGTCTGAGTTTTTGTCTCAGTCTTGTTCACCATGCATAGGTTAAATATCAAAATGACCAAAACCCTCTCATAAGCCTGAGAAAAAATACAAACAAAAGAGGAGCCCAGCCACACTGAGTGGAGAGGAGTGCAGATGAGAGGATTGTTACAGAATTTAAGGTTGACTATCAAAACAGGGAAATATTTAAGCTCCCCAAAATCTTGGAGCACAGATACCCAGTGCTAAGGCAGGGACTCACTGTCCTCATTACTGATGAATGGGGTAGGGGGGAGGTGGGCAGCACAAGGAGAGGAACAGAAACACAAAGTGAAAACCTGAACCTGGATCCTCACCCTTACTACATTGCCAGACCAACCCCACCCCTCTGCCCCTGTGGCCTGGGAGACCTCTATCCTCTCACACCACCCTCCTTCAGGGAACACCATAGGCAGGGAAAGGGCATAAAGTTCAGACTTACCAGCTCTGCATTAGAAATTAGAGACTAGAATCCTGCTGGCCAGTCTGTCTGTCCTTTAGGCCAAATGTCTGCAGGGTTGCTTAAACTATGCTGTGAGCCAAGAACAAAATATTATTTTTCTCTGAAGAATCCTGCTTCATCAACAGGGAAAGTATGGTTGGGACAAAATAATTGATTATAATCCAATATATCTTTACTATAAAATTTCTTTTTGTTTTTTATTTTTTTTATTCATTCAAGATAGTCTTACATCTAGGAGGGAATCATTGCCATACAATCATGAACACATGCATAGTGACAGAGCAAGCTGAGGCAGATGCCATTCCATGGTCTACCCCCTTTAGATTTCCCCCAATCCCATGTTTTCCCCCACTTTACCCCCTTGATAGTTGGGCCCCTCAACCCCCTTGATAGTTGGGCTCCTCATGGAAGTCGAAGGTTCCCTACTGGGTTGATAACGCCCATACTCCCTCCCTTCAGCTGTCTTGATATCCCTCCTCTTCCCTCTCCCCTTCCTGGCCCCCTCCCTTCATCCCCCAGCATCATAGGCAAGGTTCACTCTGAGGGCTAATGTATAGAATATACAACATACTGTAAAATTTCTAAGATGACTAGTTGGTTTTCTCTTTTCTCGTATGACTTGTGTCCAATCTATTTCAAAATCTAATATAGGTCCCACCCTCTATATAAATGTCCCCCGAGTATTTAATTGAATATTCATCTCTTATGGTCTTTACCATGATTTAATTAATAGGTATTCCTTCACTCAGCAAACATTTTACTAGAATCTGCTGATGAGCCAAGCTTTGGGCTACGCACTAAAGATCCTAAGATGAACAAGACACAGTCCCTGCATTCATGAAGCTATAATTCAATTAAATATAACAAAAGAGTCTAAAAGCTTTAATTGAAGATGGCAAGTGCACAGACTGGTACCAAATGATTAAATCAGGACAGGCTGCAGAGGATGCAATCTTTAGTCACGTATATTCGCTGAGTTTTGTTCAGAAATTGTCCTCAAGATTTTTGGTTTGGGAGACTCAGTGGCTCATGAGAATCATGCAAGGCACCAAGGTTTGCATACAAAAAGATACCAGGTAAGTATATAATGAGTACCAACTGAAAGGTTCAGATGCTAATCAATGCTACAGGAGTTCAGAAGGGGCAAAGATTTCTAGACCCTAGGTGGTCAGAGGAAATATTATTTTAGAAATACCATGGATTATTGCTAAGAAGCAAAAAAAATATGTGAATGCTTGTGGGGGATGTAGGATGTGTGGAGTGTGTGTGTGTGTGTGTGTGTGTGTGTGTTGTTGTTGTTGTTGCTGCTGCTGCTGCTGCTGCTGCAGATGGACAGGAGTGAGGAGAGTCTCCACTGAGGATAAGATCACAAGAAAATGTGCTCTCTGGATAATCTGGTTATCTGACAAGAGAAGTAAGTCTAAACTTGTTAAAACAGACTGGAATAAGACTATGGAGAGCCTTAAATGCTAGAAAAAGAGCCTGGGTTTTAACCCATAAATAATAAGAGTCTCCAAAGGTACTGGGTGAGAAGGATGAAAAATTCATCCATTTTTTATACATGTGTATTATAAATACACAGCATCCCATGCAGAGTCTGGGGAAAAAGGAATGTTCATCAAAGGCTCCAAAGTTTCAGTTAGAGATGAGGAAAACTTTAGTGAGCTTTTGCAAGAATGCTGACTCTAATCAATAATATTGCACCTTGTATTTCAAAATTGCTGAAAAGGTACGTTTTAATGTTTTCTCCATAAAAAAAGTGATGAGTATTTGTGGTGATGGATTTGTTAATAAACCTGATATACTCATTCCACATTGTAAATGTATATCAGAACATCACATTGTACCCCATAAATACATACAATTATAATTTAATTAAAAATATTTTTTTAAAAAATGAAAACATCAATCCAGTGACTAAAAGTAACTGTTGAGTAATACATTTTAAAATTTTATCTATTTCATGTGAATTTCAAATGTGCCTAATGAAATGGTAAACTTCTAGAGAATAATACCATGAGCCATCCTTTTCTTTTAATGTCCCCTATATCCTGGCACTGTGCTACACCCACACAGATATTCAATAAATATTTTTAAGTGGATGGAGAAAATTCTTTTAAATAATTATCAGTAGCTGATTAAATGTGAATACATGTCCTCTAGGTGCCCCACTAGTTAGAGGTCATGCAGTTGTCCATGCCCATGGAAGAGGGGAGTTTGTGACCAGAAATGAAAACATGTCTGCCCTTGCCATGTCCTTCATGGATTCCTTCTTTCAGCTTCCTTAACTCTGATTTCTTTATAAGAGACCATGCACACAAGTAGAGACCCATTCGATTATCTACAGACATTTTTCTTTTCCTTTTTTTTTTTTTTTAATTTTACGGAAGCTATATATACGTCAATGTTATCTGAGTGCCCAAGGCTGAAAATCTGGCAAACCTCACATTTGAAACCTAGCAGCAGGCTTGCTCTGTGTCCTGGAAGCCCATGTGCATTCTGAGAGGTGAGAGACCCCTGATGGTTCCCAGGTCAACAGACAAGAAGGATGACCCCTGGCCGTGTGTGATCAAGACCAAATTCCCATTCTCAGAAAAGTGTTTCTATTCTCAGCCACATGCTTCAAAGATGGCCCGAAAATGCCATTCCTTCTAAAAGAAACTTCAAACCCTCTTCAGCTTATACTTCTATTTTCAATGTGAAGTTTGAGCACAGATGTTCTAATTAAATCTAGATTCTTCTCTAAAAATTTCTATATTAAATACCATCTCGGCATATGTATGTTAATATGCCTAATCCAGTCCTCAACAAAGAGTATTGATAAGTCATACAATAGTGTGGTACAATCCTAATGATGCACATAAAATAAATACTTAAACACCAATTGGAGGATATGCTGGGTTGAAATATACATTTTTGATTCATAATACTTTGTGTTTACATAAGATTTCCAGTTTTACAAGTTGATCAATCTATTTTTTTTTAAGAAGAAAGGGACAATGAGGGAGAGAGAAAAAGAGAATTAATTTTATTTAGTTTCTCATGTGGCTTTCATTGCTCCAACAGTTCATTGTGTACATGTGCTGGGGTTTGAACCCATGTCCTCACACATGCCAGGCAAGCGCTGAAACTGGCAAGCCACTGCTCTAACCCCAAGTTGATCAATCTAAAGACATGACATTCTGTGCTTGATGAGTGGAAGGCAATATATTTATGTGGAGGGGATGTTATGTATATGTATGTAAATGCTTTCATGAAGATAACACAGTGATAAAATAACAGTGTTCTCAGGGACTCTGAATAGTTGATTCATTGGAGCTTTGGTATTTCAGTTCTCACAGAAATTTTGAGGCAACCTCTAATTACTAAGACTTTTAATCTTAAAGCACTTGAGCCTGTGTAATACACCTTTATACAGTATCAATATGTTACATGATATAGGGTTGGTTTGTGGTTTACATTAATAGAAGTCCTTATTTTTCAATTCAGGAACAAGAAATCGAATTCACTAATGCTTCAGAGGAAGTACTGGAACAGAGGGTGGAGTTCAGCATCTCTCTGCCAAACCAGGGGTTCAAAGCAGAGCTCACTGACCCCCACTCCCCTTACTACCAGGAGCTGGCAGGAAAATCACAGCTACAGGTGAGTGGACAGCACCCCACAACCAGATCCCAAGTAATGGTTCAGAGTCACACGGCCTTGGGCAGTAGTTGCAACTTCTTGTGACCAGGCATCCATTTTTAACCATTAAAAAGAAAAGAAACACTAGAGTAAGTCCCCGAATGTTAAGACAAATTTTCAGTTCTGGCTTTTACATTCTTAAATGTTATTAACCTTCAGACTTCCTTTAAATATTAATAGGTTTTTAAATCTTAATTAACTGAAACCCACAGATACTCTATATGTGTAAATGACCATAACGGTGATGATTTCATAATCTTAGAGTTATCTCAAACCTCATTGAGATGTATACGTTAAATATGTTCTGGTTTCTACGTGTCAATCATGTATCAGTAACATGGATTACAATTTTAAAAGAATAAAAGAAAATAAAATGACTACATAGGAACCAACTAGAGAATATGCTGAGTTTAAATATGAATTCATAATACTTTGTCTCTACATAATATTTCCATTTTTATAGTTTGATGAATTTAAAGACATGACATTTCTCACAGATAAGTAGAAGGCAATTATATTGTCCATGTCATCAATTACTAAACTGAAGAGTTTTCCCAAAATGTCTTTTCCACCTCCAACCATTATCACATATGTCTGTCCCTGATTAAAGTCAAATGCTGTTTCACTCCCTGCAGGATAAATCCAACTACTATGATGAGTATAGTCCCTGCATGCTGTGACAAGACCCCTGCCTTCCTTTCCAGCCTTCTCTTACAACCAGTTCCCTTCATCCCTCCCCTCTGCACACTAGTTTCCAGAAATGCAAACAAATTTGCAGATTTTCCTCACTTTTAGCTTTTAAATATGCTGCCTTCTTGGTCCAGAATGCCATTCCTCAATCCTCATTTTAGGTACTTTGTCAATATGGGTTCCCTCCACCCATTGTGGTCTGTCTTCCGTGCTCACAGGTACCTAGTATACCACTGTCGCATCACTGATCACCCTGTGGTGAGGTTGCTGTTTACTGTCTTTGCCTTCACTGTCTCTATTCCTCCCTTTTCACACTCCACCCTCACTATCACCAGGGTTTGAGCTTCCACTGGAGAGCAGCAATTGTCTAATTTCTGAAGCCTAACCCTCTAATGCAGAGTTTGGGACAGTAATCGTTACAAATGCAGCTGAAAAATAGAAGCACCATGAGATTACATAACCATGAACCGCACTTATGGATAGCCCGAGTATTCATGAATCTTACTCAGCATGGCCAGGGAACAAAAGGGCACCACTTCTCATATTTGGAGAATCCAATACTCACCTCCTCTCACCCAGAGAAGAGATGCATAAGTAAAACATTCTTAACCTCCAACCCCACCCTGCATCAGCGTTCAGTCAATAAAACATGAAGCACCATTTCTATAAACTTCAAAGAGAAAGATTCAGCTTAGTGTTCTTAGGAACCACACAAGTACTTAGACATGGATTATTAGACAGAATAATTTTTTTAAAGTTTTTTTAACTTTTCTATTTGTTCTTTGAAACATTCTTTTTGGCAAATCCTTAATTTAGTCAGAGTAGCTTCAAAGTTAGATAATTGCCACAGACTCTTCACTGACCTGTTGTTAATTTTCTGATCACCTAAATGGAAAATAGCACAAATACACTGAGTTATTTTTAAAATCCAAGTTTCAGATTCTTTTTGTGCTAAGAATTGGTAGTGAAAATTTGGAGATCAAGCTTTCCCCGGCCTTAGTCTCCTCATTTAGAAATTAAAGACCCTTTCCATCTTGCCAACTTCTGTGGAAAGAAATAATAGTGATGGCTGTTCTTACTGCTTTACAGATACTAGCGCATTTGATTTTTCACACAGCCCATAAGTAATATTATTTCCCTTTTATAAAAGGGAAACTGAGGCACAATAAAACTAATTAACATCCCCCAAAGATGACATATCTATTATCTGGCAAAGACAAGATTTCAGTCCAGTCAGTGTGGCACCAGGACACTTTCTTTTAGCCACTATGGTATACTTCCCATTTTTTCCAAATAAATATTGGTGGGGAAAGGACTATTGCACCATCATCAAGTGATCATGCTCCTGGTAATCTCTTAAAAACTTACCAGGCACAGAAGAGAAAGTCTTGCCCAGTCTTAATATCGCCTTAGTTCTGCTGGCTCCCTTTGTACAGTCAGGTTTCTCTAAGATGAGCCTCTGCTTACAGCATCGTCCCCCTCCCAGGCTCCTGGAAAGGACCACCTCAAGGCCAGCCATGAGACACCCAGTCAGCCCACCACAATTAGCACAGCCATTCGGGCCCATCAGGAATTAATAGATAGTGCTCTGAAGTAATTTAATTTCCACAATAAACCTAATGAGCAATTTAATACAAATGTCAAAAGGAATCACTTAGTTGTTGTCTGAATGCTTTCTCCCATGCAAACAATTCACAAGAACTCAACAGAGCTGCTTTTTTATAGCCCAATTAACATACATTCTGGCAGGGTCGCGGAGACCCCTGTGCATTTAGTGTTATTAATAAGGTTAACTGGGCACTTAATTAGCAATTTAGTGGTTAGAACTTCATGATTGGAAGGTCCCCCAGAAGATTACTTAGCAGAATTAACGGAAGGCTTTTGTCATCTCCTCCCTAGACACTGTCTACCTCCTCCTAAGCAAAGCTGATTCTTAATCAATTGCAGACAGGTTCACAAAGAGGTCATGGACACAAACAATAAATCCTCTCCACCAGAGCCAACGCTGTGGAGTGTTCCTGGAGGGCAGGACAGCTCTCCCAAGGCTCTTCCCTGCTGTCAATGCAGCAATTGCTTCTACAGAGGCAGGTTCTTACTTGATTGAATGTTTTCATATGTATAACTGTGTTTTTCAATCTCCTGCTCCAAACACTGCAGCTCACATTTAAACTTTCAGTTCCTGGTGCTGTTGCTGGAGCAGCATAACAGATTCCCTGTAGCCCCAGAGCTGCTCATCACAGGAGGCCAGAGCAGATCTGAAGCATGTACATGGTCCTTTTCTGCCTACTCCATAACAAAGACGAGCTCTACAGAGCCTAGCCTTCTAGTTCTCCATTAAGCCCATAGCAGAGCAGGAATGGAGGAACAGAAATTTACTACTCAGGCCCTCTGTCCCTGACCTCTCTAGGGATCCTCATCCTGCCTTTCCTCATTGGGTTTTAATAAAGAATGGCTCAAGCTTGGCATGCTGTGTGGTTGCTGGGGGAGTAAAAGAAAATTGGGCCCTCAAAGGCCCTACTAATCCATTAAGAGAGGTAGGAAATAGGCAAATAAATACTACAATGTCTGGGTAAAAGACTATCAGACTAATGTATTAGACCCACCAAAGGCATAGCAACACATAATCTAGGGGAACCATGGATGTGTAGTGGGTGAGGGGGGAAGGGGAGGGTAGGAGGAGGGGAGAGGGAGAGAGGATAGGGAGGGATGTAGGGAAACAATCAACAATGTAACACACTCTTTACCCCCCACCCCAAGAAGTCAAATAATACTTCTGCAATCATTTAATTCTGGAAAATTCACAATTATATGGGGGGGGGGAGGAAGACATTGATAGCTGTTATGGGGGAAATATAGAAGGACCAAGAGATCAAGAGACTGAAGTGTGGGCAATGAGGAGGTGACTCTATGCGGATCAAATGCCTAACATATTATTACTTGGTGAGCATTTATGATTGTATAACAACTCAACAACTTAATAAAATAATGTAATAATAATAATAATACAATGTCATGAGCTCTCTGCCAGTTTGAGCCAGGCACCTATGACCTTTTAGTTATTCCTTACAGCAACCATTTAGCATATTGGTATTGTTATCCCACTTTGGCTAAGAAGACCAAAACTCAGAAAGATTAAGCAATCAACTCAAGGTCTTGCAGCTAAAAAAATAGTAGAGCCAATATTTGAACTCACAAGTTTCTCCTTATCATCCAGAAGCTAAGCTACCTTTATCACTGCAGTTTCTATATGTTCAGGAAATTAAAAGCATTTTTAATACTGGTACAATAAAATGTAATTATAAGGGAAATCAGTCTTCTGGGAGGAAAAAATTCCATGTTACGGTCCAAAGTTCAATTGAGTGATTTGGGGATTATCTATCCATCACTGTCCTAGTCTTTGGCACAGGTAATATAGCGTCAGCAGTAATTTTAGATCTGGTGACAACACAGTGGCACACTGACAAGTTTAGAGAATAAAGAGATGCATTCAATTCAAACAACATATGCTGAGTCCCTACTATGTGAATGACAATCTGCTAGAAACTAAGAGCAAAGCAGGTAACACTGAATGCTCCTGCAGTTAAAGAGCACGGACTCAGTGAAGGAAACTGACGCGTACCTCGCAATCCTTCATGTGGTGCACTGTAGTAAGAGCTAGCATGGTAGAGAAGAGAAACTACTTCTCCTGATTCTGGAACTCTACAAAAGCTTTCAGCAGAGATGTTCAAGCTGGCTTTGAAAATGGGGGTGGGCAGAGGAGGCAGTCAATGAGCAGAAGAGAGGAGCCACTGCATCTTGGGCTGAAGGAAAATAATCCAGAGCATAGGGGCCTAGAGAAAGGGAAGTGCATTTATATGTAGGGAGCAGCAGGAGTCAGTTTAGTGTCACTGGAGAATACAGTATTGGCTACTGGAAAATGAACGCAAGAAGTGTGAATGGTCAGGCAACGGGGCTGGAGGGCTAAGATTCAGGAGGACCTGAAGTGCCTTTCTAAAGATTTGAACCTTTTTCAATAGACAGTGCAGCCCATTACAGGGTTTTTAACAAAGAGCAACAACTATGGAATGATTAACTGGGGGGAAAACACCCCCAAAAACATTTCCCCACCTTTCCTCACATACACACAGAAACCCATTCCAGCAATGCAACAGTGATGAAAAGATCAAAACCCATACCGGCTAGCCATCGGAGACTTTATTGCAGGTGGGAGAGCAGCGGAGAGAGAGAGAGCTTGAGAGACTGCAAGCACTTTTATAGGGCTGGATGGGGGGGGGTGATCCATGGGGGTTAGGTGGCCTAGGACAGGGGGCAGGTACTGATTGGCCAGTGGCCATGGAGATGGGTGTGTAGGGCTACTATTGGGTGTATGTTTGTGCCAGAGGGAAGGTTAGGATCCGGAAGAGAAGGCCCTTAAGAGCCATCTTGGGAGAGGGGGTCCTTACATCACCCAACAGGTGAT
This sequence comes from Aplodontia rufa, assembly GCA_004027875.1. Lineage (NCBI taxonomy): Eukaryota > Metazoa > Chordata > Mammalia > Rodentia > Aplodontiidae > Aplodontia > Aplodontia rufa. The sequence continues at coordinate 21,264 of PVKS010012148.1, read as the reverse complement.
AGAGAAGGAGAACCAGCCATGGGAATAATAAGAATGTGGAAACAAAGACACTGTGGACTTCAAGCCAGCATGTGGCTGCATGTGAAAGGGTACCTGGAGATTCTGGCCTCTCTAGCATGAAGACACTGTGTGCTCCTGACCCTGACCGAGATGGAGGGGCAAGGCAGAACAGCAGATCTGGAGGAAGAGAATGACCCTGACTTGGGCAAATTTAGTCAGTGACAAATTCATGTGGAGAACTCCAGGCCATGTATCAGGGGATTATTGAAGCCATGGGAGAAAGTGAGATTCCCTCAAGAGAGAGAAGGACGTGGTGACTGAAAAGGAAAGGCAGAGCTGAGTTCCTGCTCCCATCTTCATCCTCCACCCTGCTCACCCACCCAAACTTCACCACTAAGTGGCTCCTGCCTCCTGGCCTTCCTGTGGGAAAGCTGGATGGGGCTATAGCAGTCTAAGTCCCCAGGGCCTACTGTTGAGCTTATGGAATAAACAGGTGAGTGAAAGACGAAAAGGCTAAGGGGGCTGAGGATGGAGACTTCTTTATATTTAAAGCCAAGAGTAAAGACAGGAATAGGATGGAGCAAAGAAGACTGAGAGTGGTGAGAGAGATGGAAGAGGAATCAGGAAAGAGCATGACTCTGTTAAGAAGTAATGGAAAATGCCATTGGATTTGGAGAGAAGTTGAAGAGAACTCTCCCTCCTGGGTACCCAGGGACAGAAGCACATTGTAGTAGGTTGTGTACCACTTTGTGTAGGTACAGCAGCCATGTTGAATTTAATAACATCTTTAATATTATACTTTCCATATCATCTAATTCAATTCATATACTATTGTAGTGAAACTATTATAGTTACTACAGTTATACAGCCAGAAAACATTATATTACTATGTGAGTAGAAAATCCTTCAGCCAAAAAGGTTTCCCCCAAACACACTTTAAAGTTACTTTGTATTTTATGTAAAGTAACCATTAAAACAACTCAGAACTACCCAATTATGACTTTTAAATAAACAGCAAAACACTTTCTTCTGGGTTTCAGAAATAACTGAGAACAAAATTTGAGCTCTTGCATTGTTTCAATTTTCCGTTTTCCCTTTTTTTCCCCTACCTCATCAAAATTATTTAGCTTTTACAGTTAGGTAAGATCTGACCCAGTAGAACCAAAGAATATTTCACAAATGCCTTTCTCTCTGCAGATGCAAAGGGCATTTAAGAAACTTCCAGGATTCAAAGAAATCCATGTGCTAGGATTTAGGTAAGTAAGAATATCCGATTTATCTCAATTTTTAATTTACTTTCTTCATGTCCTCTTTTAAAAGTGATGTCGTGGGGCTTATAAGGTCCCTTTCCCCTCAATGGTTTAACTCTGCCAAGTCCTGGTGGCTGAATACATTCCAGATAAAGGAACTGTCTAATTAGAACATGCCCATCCCATGATTTCCCAGGGGTGGAACAGGAGCTATGTTACTCCTTCTGAGAGTCAGAAATACTGCCCTCTACAGACCACTCATCTGTTGACCTTGGCAATGATGATAAACCTCTCAGGAAAATACCTCAGAAGAGATGGATCCCAAAAAGAAGTAATTAATTTCCTTGGTGTCAGATTGCCTGGTTTGCTGTCAGAGGCTACATATCATCACCAGTTTAACAAATCATGTTACCCAGGAGAGAGAGGCAAACCTGATGAAAAGTTCCCATGGGGACAGAAGGGATGAAGGAATAGGATGGACAGGGTCAGGGGTACAAGCAAGACTTCCCGAAGTGTACCTTTTATCTTATTTTAATATCTGAACCATAGTAATGTACTACCAAAGATTATGAAGTTACTATTTTAAGTAAAAGAAAGGAAATCATAAAACAGAGCCATGCTAAGGCAGGGTTTGATCATGTTCCTGTAGCCTTGGCACAAGCAGGCCAAAAGCCCCATCCCAACACTCCACTGCAGGTTTATGGGTTTGGGAAAGAATATTTTACATCTTTTTCTTTTTTTGAGTTCTCTCTATTCCAAGCATCTATAAGCAAGATCATAAAATGACATTTTTTTTAAACAATGTTAGGCAAGGCAAATATTAGCCCTGGTGTGAGCCAAATGCAATTCCATGCCCTGAAGGCATCTGTGAATCTGAGAGCAGGCTCATCAGAACTTCCTCCTTGAGCTTCACTTCTCTCTTTGAGCGGGAGGATGCAGGAGCAAGCACCTCATAAGTGTGTGAGGAAGAGCCTCCAGGTGATTTCTTGCACAACTGCTGGGCCCCTCAAATTCACGTAACTCCAGAGGAAGGAAGTATTGAAAAGTGAAAGCTGTAAAAGATGAAACTCTCAATATCTACCAAAACAAACTTGTTTTTCTTTATTTCAAGATGCTGCTCTGCAGCATTCCATGTGAAATCAGATGGATTAGAGAAAAATAAAAGGTGATAGAAGAATGTTTTGCATAGATGGTAAGGTCTGCTGAATAAACCACTGCAGTTAAAGAGCAAATTTTTAATCTAAAGCTGAAGAAAATAATGGAAATGGTGCTCCTGATGAATGATCAAATGCTGATTGTCCCCTCCCTTCAGTAAATGAAAAAACTAATCTAAAAAATCCATTTCAGAAGGAAACCAAAATGTTAGGTGATAAAATTTTCCCAAGTAAAACTTTTAAAGACATACCTCTGGAAGCTGAGTCTTCTCCAAGTATTTATTTCTGTAATTTATTTATATTATATTTCTGCATTTATTTTTGAGAAAGATTTTTATTAGTAAGTTTGATCACCTTGTTCTAATGATGTTATTTATGTCATGAGACTTCAGTCTACCAGAAAATATTTGGGCACCTATATACAATAAATAATATGCTTGTGAGCAAAACAAACAAAAATCACCAGTAAGATATTGTAGATAAACCTTAATATGAAGGAAGTTGGTTTCTTGTGGAGCCAGATCCCCACAGAAGACTCAAAAGTCTATGAGTCTTCTGGTACAGTCTTCAGCTCAATTTTGTAAAAGCTGATTTATAATTTCACAAGTACTTTTATATCAGTAAAATAGGTTGATTCTTTCAACACAACTGGAAATTTAGGACATCTATCATTATTTTTATTATTAAAATGCTTCATCAAGGGGCTGGAGAGGTGGCTCAGCAGTTATGGCACTTGCCTGGCATGCACAAGGATGCAGGTTCAAACCCCAGCACCACATACACAACTAAATGTTGGAGCAACAAAGCCTATATGAAAAACTAAATAAAATTGATTCTCTCTCTCCCTCTCTCACTGTCCCTTTCTCTATAAAAAAACAATGCTTTAACAGTAATACTTACAGGTAAAACTGTTTATCTTTAGTATAAATTATTTTTACTCTTAAAAATGAATAGTAAAAGATAAAATATTGCTTCATCCCTTACAGAAAATGTAGGAAGCTATTCTCCTGATGAATGATCAAATGCTGATTATTCCTCCCTTCATAAATGAAGAAAAAAAACTAATCTAAAAAATCTATTTCAGAAGGAAACCAAAATGTTAAATGATGAAATTTTCTAAAGTAAAACTTTTAACTCAATACAGATGGAGCATATACTCTTTCGAAGACTGGTATGCAAATGTTCATAGGAGCTTTATTTGTAGTAACCAAGACCTGGAAACAACCAAAATGTCCATCAACACAGTAACTGACCAACAATTGTAGCATATTCTTGCTATCATCCCCTTCTCAACACAGGAACAAACTATTGGAACACACAACAACGTGGATCCATCCCAAAATAATGATGTTGAGTGAAATAAACAGATAAAAGTACATTATAATTTCACTTATATTAAATTCTAGAAAATGCAAACTAATTGTAAATGACAGAAAACAGATCAGCAGTTGCTTGGACAGAGTGAGGCAGAGAGGGGTGAAAGAAAGATTGCCAGGGGGCATGATAAAGCACTGGGGTAATGAATATGTTCCCTGTATCAATTGTGGTAATGGTTTGCAGATGGGTACAATCAAACACATTAAATCATATGCCTTAAGTTTGTCTGGTCTGTTTATGCAATGACATATGAACACAGAAATTTTTTTAATTAGCAGAGGTACAATATTGGCCCAGGGAGCCTGACCTCTCTCCTGAACTTCATGGATCACTAACTGCTGCTGGCCCTGGATGAATAACTACACGGTAGAGAAGAAAATATCTACCCACCAAGTAGGCTAGTTATGTAGTTACAGATTCTCCCTACAGCTCCAGGAGGCCAGTTGTAGCATGACTGTGACATGTCCACTGTAGTCTTGTTACATCAGAGGATGAATGCTAGGTGAATTCATAGTTCAGGCAGAAAGATCAATGACTCTAATCCCATCTCATGGGTACTGACTTTGTAAGCAACCATCACTAGAAATTTTGAAAACAGGATATAGCTTCTAAAGTGAATTACTATATACCCACAGGAGTCTAAGATGCATTTGTCAGTTTGGTGGCCAAAGAGCCTTTCATCAGACAATAAGCAGATAGAGCAGACAGGGCAGGTTTGGATGCTACCTCTGCAACTTTACCACTCATACTTTCCCTCTCTGTGCATTTTCCTATATCTGTGAAGTGGGAATTGTGCTGTTGAAAAAAATTAAATGAGAATGCACAAGAATTTGGTGTAGCCCACCCACTCAGTAAACAGGTGGTGGTTTTCTATGCAAGCTATCTCACAGGGAACTGGACCAATCCCCTAAGTTTACTGATCAAAGCAATTAAAAAAAATAGTCAACAAAACTCTAGGTCTAGTGTTGAACATCAGATAAATTAGCTTTAGGCATAAACTAATTATTTAATGCCATTTGAGAGATAAGAAATGCATTTATTAAATACTTTTTAAGAAATTGCTGACAATAGCACCACTCAAAATGTAAGATGTAGAGGATATATTTGCAGCCTATTTAAGAACCAAAATGAGGAAATAGATGAGTTTAGGGGGAAAGACCCCAAGAACATATAAAACTTTGAGCAAAGTGTCAAAACCTAACAGAAACATCATGTAATGATGCTTGCATTCTGAGATTCGTATAGTTCTCAATATTCCCATCCAAATTCTGTGTTTATATGTGTCCTTTAAAGCTCTGGGCAAACAGAGCTTTGTCCATAGACAATACAAGGAAGGATTTTTGTATATTAAATAATTCATTGAATGTCTCAATAAATGGCATAAAATTTCTTTCTCCTTCACATGTTTCCGTTGTGCGTGATGAAATGAAGACCAAAGAAAGAAAGAGACGGGTAATTTGGACTTTTTTAATTTTTGAAATACAGTATGTTCTCCTCCACAATTTATATGTTGATTTTCTTCTACTATTTTTTATATATAATGTCTGTGATAAGCCAATGAGTTTTTAGTGATTTCTTATTAAAGTGTAAGGAATTAGATAAGTTAGTATTTAAAAAAAACTCTCTAGTTAAAATCACAATGTGACATAATCAGGGAAAAATTGACTGTGTCAATGAAAAGTGTTCTATAAAACTCAAGGTCCAATTAGAAAAACATGATAATGCATATCTAAGGTGCAATCATGATTTCACTATTTCTTAAAGGTTGTTTGTAATGGGAAGTTGTCTGTGAATATCTTACAAGCAATCAACGTATGTATGGAATAAAGCAGAGAAACTGATTTGCTGCTTGGTTCCAAGGTCAGTTTGAACTGGGGAAAGGACCCACTACACCTTGGAGAGTTCAATAATAAGGAGCTCTCAATACTATAACTGACTAGTGAAATAATGAATGGTAGACTCTGACTGATTGTGTGGTCTGAAGAACTGCCAAGAATACACATTATCAGTTCCCATGGCCTTTAAAACATTCCTGCAACCCTCTGTGTAGATTTATGACATAATCCAAAAACGAAAACCTGATTTTCGAGGACAGAGCAATAGAGAATCTTTTTTCATTTTTATGTGCAAAAGGCATTGAATTAATAAAAATGATAATAAATGCAGTTAATGCACTATGTACTACTTTCCTTCCTCTTTTATCTTCTGTTATTTTATTTCTTCCTTCTGGCTATTTCATTTAGAGTTTTTTTTAATTAAAAAACACATCATGAAAAAAATTAAAAGATAAATGGCCTTAAAAGCTGAAGCTTTGACTTGATTAGAACATGCATAGCCTATTGTCCCACTGTTTTTTGCTGTGTTTCTATTTCATTGACCTTTATAAAGGAGGTTATTTAATAAAGACTGGACAATTCATCCTCTCCCTGAGCATAACTTTTAAGACCATCAAAAAATTGTTAAATTAACATTGGCTAATTAATGCTTTTTCAAAAAGTGTTAAAGAAAAAAAGTCTATGGATTCAGATTGTATTCCTTCTTTACATTGGACTTAATCCCCATGCTGACATTCTATTTCAGACCTAAAATATGTCAATTCTTTTTCTACATGTCAAATATCTGGTTAATACCGAAATGTTTTGCTCGGAATATTCCTTAAGATCCTATCAGAAAAGAGGTTTAATCTGTCCTGAAGATTTGTAGCAATGTAGTGACTCTCTTTAGGAGGCTTTGAGTGAAATGTGTTCTCTGCTGTCCACAGTTCAAGCTCCTTAGAGATACAACTTATGGCCATATTTAAAGACCATGCAGAAGCAAAAAGACTACCAAGTGACCTCCTAACATTTGATTCCAACAAAATTGAAGCTGAAGGACTCCATTATGGAACCATGCAGGAGAACAAGCAGCCAGAAGTCTATCTCACAACTATGGACCTCAAAAAACTGATCAGCAGAGTAGTAGAGGAAGATCAATCTGTGGATGTGGGGATGATTCAGTTCACTGACGGTCAGTTGGGGATTTCATGCTTCTAAGTTTATCCTCATTCTGACAGAGAGGCTAGAAAGAGTGAGTGCTTCATGGAAACACATTTTAACTTAGACCTTGTAAGGCCAGTCATTATTGAGACAGACACATCATATATGGAACCATTTCTATCAATCTTCACTTCCTTCTGTGTCTTATTTGACAAGGCTTTGGTGACCACTTTACACCAAGAATATCTCTAGGAGAATCCCAGTTTTTCAGCTCAGCCCAAGTCCTCTATTGTCATCCAGTGAAACCCAGGCAGAGAGAAGATCCATGGGTAATTTTATTTACCTGGAATAACCTAAAACTGTTTCCTTCATCTAGTAAATTGCTCAGGTCCTAGCAGGAAACAGATGGCACATTCAAATTAGGATAATTTGATGAGAGCTTGATAAAGGGACTATTTACAAGAGTTTGCCTGCAGTCAAAAGACTAGGGCAATCTCCTAGGGCTAGAAACAGCAAGACCTCATTACTACCTCCGGGCTTAATGAGTTGCCTAATGAACTAAGCCATCCCAAAGACAGAAGGCAAGGAACCACTGATAGAGTCCACATAAGTCAACCTCCAAAGACAGAAATTAACAAGGATAGGACAGGAGAATGGATGTATCTAGGTCAACAAAATAATCAGACACACTCAGGATCCTCAGAGGGTGTCTAGAGGGACCCAGGATACTGGAACTCCATCTGGCTCAGAAGACTGTATTGAATAGAGGGATAGTGGACCCTTTTTAGTATCACATGGAACAACACTATCGTTTGCCAATTCTGTTTCTCTGGTTCCTGGCAAACTCTTAACACTGAAAAACTTCTCAAAAATCCCTGAGACCAGGGGCTGGAGCAGTGGCTCAGAGGTTACACGCTTGCCTAGCATGCACAAGGACCCAGGTTTGAACCCCAGCATCACATATTTCAACTAAATGTGGGAGCAATAAAAGCCACATGAAAAACATGGAAGAAACTTGATTCTCTCTCTCTCTCTCTCTCTCTCTCTCTCTCTCACTGTCCCCCCCCCCTCTTTAAAAAAAAATCCCTGAGATCTAATGAATTATCTTAGCAGGAAACCAAGTCAGGTCCTTACTATAATAGATATATCATGTACCTCCAAGACAAGAAAAGGCCCACTTCAGCCTCCTCTCAAAGACCATCTGATATTCTGGGTTTGCCTCATAGATGAGCCTTCTGTGATGTTCTGAGAATCAGGCTTAACAAAGGAGATAAGACTCCACAAATGGTTTGCGATCTCAGTATCTATGCCAACCATTTCTTTGTCATCTTAGTCATATTTTTATCCACTGAACTCAATCAATGTTACTGCTTGACCCAAATCTGGAAAATAAAACTGAACATTCTAAAAATCAACCTTAAGAACTATTCTTTTTAATTTTTATTATTTTTAATTGACAAAATAATTGTACATATTTATGGGATACAATTAATACATTATGTAATGATCAAAGTGGGGTAATCAGCATATCCATACTTCACATATTTATCATTTCTTGTGATGAAAGCATTCAAAAACCTCTCTTCTAGCAATTTTGGAATATATATTACACTATTATTACCTAAGTTGCCCCACTGAACACTAGCACTTATTCCTCCTACCTAGCTCATTTGTACTGATTGACCAGCCTCCCTGCATCATCACTCCCTTCTTACCAAATAAGCATGCAAGATGCAACCTTTGTATCTGTCCTTCAATGAGACAATCAGATTAATAACCATTAGTTTATGTGATGCCCATTTCTCAATGATTTGCTGTACTCCTCCATAAGAATTGGCTATAGCCACATTTTCCAACCTTGTTTTTTTTTTTGTTTGTTTGTTTGTTTTTTTTTTTTAAAAAGAGAGGGACAGTGAGAGACAGAGAGAAAGAGCGGAACAATCTTTATTCAGTTTTTCATGCAAATTTTGTGTTTGAACTTGCATATTCTCGCATGCCAGGCAAGCGCCGCAACCGCCAACCCACCACTCCAGCCCCCTCCAAACTTGTTTTATTTTCCCAATAATAAAAGAAAAAACAAACAGCTAAATGTTGTGATTTTTCACCCACAGAACTTGTAGTACCATCACCAGTCTCCAAACCCGACACCCTGTCAGGGTTGCCCACACCTCCTGCTAATGTCACAAAGGTGAGTAAGTTTGTTACCCTAGTAATCAAATAGGAACAAATCTTCAAAACTTTCCATCAAAAAAATCATCTTATAGACTGGATACATATTCATGTTATAATTAACATTGCAAAATCCCCTTTGCAATGTTAATCATAATCTATGTTTTTACAAGCTATGCTTGTTTAACCCACTTCCAGTAATTGCATTAATAAAATATAATTCAACTTGCATTTCAAATATCCCAAAATTCAGTTTCCTTGAAATTAGTTAGATCTTCATTTCAATTATAGTGAATTTGTGCTCCACTTTGGATAAAAACAAACTCATTTTTATAAACAAAAAATAATTAAAGCAAATATATTATTTAACTTTGAGTTCAAAAATAAATATAATGTAAACATACTTTATATATTTATTTTAATTATTAAGGTCTTACCTACATATCTGCTTAAGGGAGGTAATAAACGCAAATTAATTCATTAGAAAGTAAAAATAATGAATTAAATAGAAATTTTTGTACTTAAAGCTGTGTTATTTAATTTCTGACAGAAGTTATCATTGGAGTGTTCATAAATGGCAGTATTGCCTATGCTCTGTACCCTCTCTTTATTAGTTGAATATGAACTTACAATTGAGGGGAAATCATTATCAAACAATCAAGATTGAAAGTATATTCACATAGTTAGCGAAGGCTGATGCCATTTCATGGTTCCCCCCTTGAGATCCCCATGACTGTATGTTCCCCCACAATTGAACCTCTGTGTTAAATGGACTTCTTGTGGAGGTCAGAGATTTCCTTCTGAGTTGATTCCCCCATTCTCCCTCCCTCCAATCTCCTAGATATCCTTTCTAATCCCTCCACCCTCTCTGTCCCCCTCCCTACATCTCCAGGTATCCTAGGCAAGGTTCCCCCCTTTTGTGTAAAAATTCATACATTTTGAGGTTATTATTAGCTTAGCCATCTATCATACTGATTCCAGCTGTATTCTAGATTCCACAAATGAGAGAAAATATTCAGCCCTTGAGTCTCTGAGATTGGGATACTTCACTAGGCATAATTTTTTCCATCTCCATCCATTTGGCTTCAAAAGCCATAATATCGTTGTCTCTAACGGCCAAGTAGTATTCCATTGTATATATGTACCAAAGTTTTTGAATCCACTCTTCCAGTGAGGGGCATCTGGGTTGGTTCCACAGTCTAGCTATAGTAAATTGAGATGCTATAAACATTGATGAAGCCACATCACTATAATATGCTGATTCTAACTCTTTTGGGAAAATACCCAGAAGTGAGATAGATGGGTCATAAGGTGGTTCTAGCCCTAATATTTTGAGGAGTCTCCACACTGCTTTCCACAGTATCTGAATCAGTTTGCAGTCCCACCAGCAATGTGACAGTGTTCCTCTTTTCCCACAGCCCCTCCAGCATCTGTTGTTGTTTGTATTTTTCATTTTTGCCACTCTTAACAGGAGTGAGGTGGAATCTCGTTGAAGTTTTAATTTGCATTTCTCTTATTGCTAACGATGTAGAGCATTTTCTAATATATTTATGGGCTTCTGGACTTCCACCGGAGAGAAATTTCTTTTTAAATCCATAGCCCTTTTATTGATTGGATTATTTGTGATTTTGGTATTTACTTTTTTTAGTTCTTTGTATATTCTGGATGTTAACCCTCTGTCTGAGGTGTAACAGGCAAAATTTTCTCCCATTCTGTAGGATCTCTCTTGACTAATTCTTTAGCTGTGCAAAAGCTTTTTAGTTTAATTGCATCCTATTCATTTATTCTTGACTTTACTGCTTGCGCCATGGGAGTTTTATTAAGGGAGGCAGCGCCGACCCCTATGTCCTGTAGTGTTGATCCTAATTCTTTTCAAGTAAATTTAAAGTTGCTGGGTTAATATCCAGATCTTTGAACCATTTTGATTTAATTTTTGTGCAGGGAAAAAGGTAAGGATCCAATTTCAGTTGTGTACACATGGCTGTCCAATTTGTCCAACAACATTTGTTGAACAGGCTATCTTTCTTCCACACTATGCTTTTGCCCCCTTTATCAAATATCAGATAGTTAAGGGTATGGGTGTTCATCTCAAAATCCTCTATTCTATTCCACTGGTCTTCATTTCCTTTTTGATACCAATACCATGCTGTTTTTGTTACTACGGCCCTGTAGTATAATTTCAGGTCAGGATTTGAGATACCTCCTACTTCTTCCTTCTTGCTGAGTAATGTTTTGGCTAATCTGAGTCTTCGGTTATTCCATGCGAATTTGAGAATTGCTTTTTCTATATCCATGAAGAATGACATTGGTATCTTGATGGGAATCACATTAAATCTGCATAGGGCTTTGGGTAGAATGGCCATTTTGATTATATTAATTCTGCTTATCCATGAGCATGGAATGTTTTTCCATCTACTCAGGTCTTCTGCAGTTTCTTTTTTTAGTGTTTTATAGTTTTCATTGAAGAGGTCCTTAATATCCTTTGTAAGGTTGATGCCCAAGTATTTTAGTTTTTTGGAGGAGATGGTGAATGGGAGAGATTTCCTGAATTCTTCTTCTGTCGACTTGTTGCTGGAGTAAAGGAAAGCTAGTGATTTATTGGTGTTGATCTTATAGCCAGCCACTTTGCTGAAATCGCCTATAAGCTCTAGAAGTTTTCTAGTCGGGCTTATTGGGTCTTCTAGGTATAGAATCATGTCATCAGCAAATAAAGACAACTTGACTTCCTCTTTTCCTATACAAATTCCTTTGATTTCCTTGTCTTGCCTCATAGCTCTGGCAAGGGTTTCAAGGACATATTGAATAAGAGTGGTGAAAGTAGACAACCTTGTCTTGTTCCTGAGTTCAGTGGAAATGCTTTCAGTCTTTCTCCATTGAGCATAATGTTGGCTATGTGTCTGTCATAAATGGATCTTACATAGTTAAAGTATCTTCCCTTGATCCCTATCTTCTCCAGGGTTTTGAGCATAAAGTGGTGTTGAATTTTATCAAAGGCCCTTTTCAACCAAAATCCAGAATATTATCAGAACTTATTTTGAAAATTTATATTCTGCCAGATTTGATAATCTGGAGGATATGGACAGGTACTTGGCCACCTACAGCATCCCCACATTAACACTGGAGGATATTGAAAATCTAAACCAACCTATCCAGGTAGCAAATTCGAAGCAGCAATCAAAGCTCTTCCAAAAAGGAAAAGCCCAGGACCGGATGGATATACAGCAGAATTCTACCAAATTTTCACAGAAAAGTTAGCACCGTTCCTCTATAAGCTCTTCCATGAAATTGAAAGTGTTGGAGCACTCCCAAACACTTTTTATGAAGCAAATATTACACTGATACTAAAATTCAACAAAGACACATCAAGAAAAGAAAACTACAGACCAATTTCCCTGATGAATATAGATGCAAAAATCCTTAATAAAATTCTAGCTAATTGAATCCAAAAGTACATTAAAAAGATAATACATCATGATCAAGTGGGCTTCATTCCAGGAAAACAGGGCTGGGTCAACATATACAAATCAGTAAATGTAATTCACCACTTAAACAGAATTAAAAATAAAAATTATATAATCATCTCAATTGATGCTCTGTAACCTCTTAAAATGAAAGAAACTGTAAGTTGGGAACAAGATAGATGCAATTCAAAGGGTTTATTAGTGAGCCCTTTTCGGGCAAACCAGTTAGCCAAAAAGCAATAGATCATTTAATGGATCACTGTACCAATGCATGTTATCCTTTCAGGACATATTTTTAAATCAGAATCTCCCTCCGTAGTAAATTTATGCTAACTACTAAATGATTTGCTTAATTTTATATGAAAATTTGGAAAATGTGTTTTACAACTTTTTTAATGCACAAAGACATATTCTATCTCAGCTTTCTTTCTAAATCCCTTCTTCAGGTTGCTACTTTGAGTTCAGAGCTTCCTCTTATTGAACCAGGGCTCGAGACAGTGGACACAGAAGGACCTGGTCAACCTGGTGAGTTTCTTCCCACAGTCAATGTTGGATGACAACATTCTCTGTTAGGAATCCATCTGGGACCACCTCAAAGACCAGTAACAAAGTCCTAGTCCTCCCAGGAGAGGTTTGCTCTCACCTGCACTTCCAACAGAAGAGCTGTCCACTGAACAACTGGCTTCTTAGGAGCAGAACACCCAGTCTCCCTCCCTCAGCCCTAATTCAAATGCTACAGTGAGTACTCCCAGCTCTGTCCTGGCAGATCTGGTGAAGGAAGCTAAAACCAAAACAGCACCAAGGGCTGCCTACACAGAAGATAAGTCTTTTCTGGCTTTGAAACCAAGTCCACCAGGACAAAGTAGGTGACAAGGTACACGTCCATGACACAGACTATGGCAACAGAGGGCTGGCCACCTACAGGCAGGCTGTTTATGCTACATGACAAATAAGGAAGTCAATACTCATAAGTCCTCTTGATTCACTTTTGAATTTCCAAGAAAGTTAATTTTTGAAGCAATAGTATCAAACTTTCTCATAGTTAAAAAGAAACCTTTAGCAATATATAAAGACCTTGGAAGAAAGGACTAAAATTCCTGCAGAAGAGCCTTTTCAGTTCAATAAGTAGATGATTTAGTGCTCCTAGACCCCCTATTCTTTCCACTTTATAGTGGTCTCTTGTAAAACTAAAGAACTATAAAAATCTCTTTTGGAAATACAGGTCCCAGAATATAAGGCTTGATATGGATGCACTATGATTCTATGTGTGAGTACTAGTAGAGATTTATTATGATCAGTTTGGTTTTGATTTATTTTTTGTTGTGGTGGTGGTGGTGGAGATTGTTGTTTATTTTGGTTTTGTTTGGTTTTTTGTTTTAGGGACTGGAGATTTAACCCAGTTTTGTATTACCACTGAGCCACATCCCCACCTCTTTTAATTTTTTATATTGAGACAGGGTCTCACTAAATTGTGTAGGGCTCACTAAATTGCTGAGGCTGACTTTGAACCTGTAGTCCTCCTGTCTCTGCCTTCTGAGTCATTGGGATTATAGGCAAGCACTGCTGCGCCTGGCCAATGACTAGTATTTTTAACAGGACTAGTGCTGCTTTAGTGAGGACTATCTTTGCAAAATTCTACATCAATCTTATTTTCCTCATAAACCTGTACACAACTAGGATGCAATTTTATAGAGTACAAGTTTTTTCAGGAATGTTCATGTGTCATTATAGCAGAACTATCTGTACAACTGGATTTGGTTTACATGATTAATAACACACAATACAATTATGTATTGCTGCATTACATATCATTCATAAAGTTGGTGTAAATCTGAAATTTGAGCAGGGATCAGTGAGGACAGCTCTTGGCTTCATGTGTACCTGCAAAAACATCTCAGCTGGTGCTGAAGATCCATTTACAAGATGGTTCACACATATGGCTGGCAAGTCAGTTCTCAGCCAGAGCTATTGGCTGTATTTCTACTCTAGAAGGCCTCCACAAGGGGCTTCTTGGGCTCCCTCAAAGCATGGCAGTCAAGTTGAAATAGTCAGCATCCTGTTCTCGAAGGTCTAAGAAATAGCATCATTTTCTCACATTATGATGACTAAGCAGCTGTAGAGAGTCCTTCTTGATCAAAAAAAGTGAAAGTTACCTCTCAATGGGACAAGTCACAAAGAATTTTAGCTACTTATAATCAACCACAATCCACATCAACCATCATTTTGACTTCCAAATCATTTGAGAGTTGGTTGAACACAATGAAACATAACTTTTAGCAAAATGATTAAAATTAAATGCTCACTGATTCTTTCATTATAATATCATGAAATCTAATCATAAAATCAGCATTTCAAATAGATTAATAAAAATGAGTGCATCTATGACAAAGACATTATTGCATTTTCAAAACTGTTTTACTGTTCTCATTTTATTTACGCATTCCTTCTATTCGTGAATACACCATAGAACACTGAAGCTGAAAGGAAGCTGCAAGGTAACTGGGTTAAACCACTGGGCTTCAAGATGAGAAAACCAAGGCTAGAGACATGAAGTGACTTGCTCAAGCTCACTCAGAGATGATCATAGAACCAGGACCATCATTCATGTTTTCTCCACTTATTACATCATATTAGACTTAAGTCGCTCCATCCTTTAATAAAAAGAACCTTCAACATGCTTTACCCTCAAAACATATCCTCTTCTCTATTTCGCTGTTTTGTCAATTTGTTTAAATGTTGTAGGCTTCTGAGTTTGTACTATCTCACCTCCCAGTCATGATGCAGTTTTGCCTTTAATCACATATCACAGAGACTCAACTTTACAGAAGTCACAGATGACTCCTTGACTGATCAATCAGCAGCATCATTTCCATCTTCACCTTATGTGACATTTCTCTCATTTGGCTCCTGTTGACCCTCACTTCTTGAAATTCCTTCTTCACCTGGCTTGCACAGCATGAGTATTTGGTTCTTCTTCTTCTAGACTCTTCCTTCTCCATCTCCTGCTCTTGGGCTTGTTTTAGATATTTTTATGCATATATTAAAAACCTGCTTCATTTTAAAAAACTACTTGTGGCACTTTGCAAAGACACATGCAATACAATAAGGTTTTATTTTAAAGGAGCAAAAGAAAATGGAAGATAACTAAAATAACTCTTCCAGTAAAATGGAAATATTTTTGGACTATATGTAGTGGTAGCTGCACAGCATTGTGATTGTATTAATGCCACTGAATCATTCGCTTTCTAATGGCTATTTTGGGGGATGGGATGTAACTCAGTGGTAGAACATTTGCATTGTATAAGCAAGGCCCAAAATTAAATCCCCAATACCACAAATAATAACAGTAATAACAAAATAGTAATAATAATAACTAAAATAAAAAATAAAATGATTGATTTTATGTTGTAAGAGTTTCACTTAATAAATGTTTTTCAAGAAATCAGATGGGTGTAGAGAAAATTGTATGAAAAATTAACATCATAAAGTTGCATAACTTAGCTTTAGTTGGGTCATGACTTTGGCTCTGAGCTTCTGAGCAAGCTGTGCAAGAAGAAAAACACCATCACCATGTAATTTAGATCTGCATGTTTACAGCCTGGAAATTGCTTAGAAGAAAAATCATTCCTGTGGGTATCAAGAGGACAACCTGAATATGATGTACCAGGTCCTCTCTGCATCAGCCTCCATGCTATGTGAAACCAATGTCAGGCATTTCCCTTGAGGCCCCCACTGGAGATGTGCAGTGAATACAAAAGTCCACTTTATTACAGCAGATCTAAAATGGGTGAGATTCTGACTGCCCATCTACATAGAACTGAAATTAGAGTAACTAAAGGAGTAGACACATTTCATAACCTTTAGTCAATGTTCTGTAAGTAAAAATTATATCTCATAACTGAGCCTTGAGCAAAAAGAGTTGCATTGCTGACATAGGTCTAGAGTGTAAATATTCTTTGTTGCCAAATAAGGAGAGATCCACATGCTTTCACAATCAGCCCAACTAGGAATAAAAAATGATGTACCATAATGAAAAATGGAGACCGTAGCCAGGAAAGATTCTTCATTTAAAAAAAAAAAAAACCCTTACACTCTGAGAAGAGCACTCTGGACAAGACCGAGGCTTCCTTCCCTCATAAACAATTCTGGGGTCTCTCTCATGCACAAGTAAAATGAGAATTAGGGCTCCAAAGTTCTGCACTACGATATTATTCTACTCTGGAAAACTTCTTAAGGTTAGTGTCACCAAACACCCACAAAGTCATTAGAATTTCAATAAAGCACTCATAGAAATCTTTTTAACTTAAGCAATTTAAGTTAGTAATTAATTCTCTGAAAAAAAGTACTTGCAAAATATGCCTCTAGCACACTAAATGTATTGGAATGTTGCATATAACTTCAAGGTCTTCTAGTATTCATATTTTTTAAAGCAGTTGATCCCTAGCCATTCTTTCTTGCAGAATCAGTTATCTGTTATGATCACTTCCAATTCATAAAAGTCAGAGTTATAAAACATATAGAAGACACTCCACATCCTGTCTCCACACAACCTGCATCCAACTCATTCAAAAATAGTATCAAATCATGGGGGCAGAAATTGTTTTGTGGCTTAGTTTGGTTTAACGGCATGAAGACAGCAATACATTTCTGGGTTTGTTCATTGGAAGGATCATCTGTTCTATTAAGAGACGGTCTTTAGTGTTCTCCCTTCCAAATACAGCTGTTTTTCACTTACAAGACATCTCATTTAAAATGCAATTCAGGTTTCTTAAAATACTTACAGTATTTTAAGTGAAGAAGCAAACTTTAGTCAGAGCTATTGTACTATTTGACATTCTTTGTCTTTTATTTCCTATATGGGTAATATGTTAAAATCAGCACACATTTTCAACTTTTCCAATTCTCATCACAGCCTTTGACTTTATCAAAAGGAATCACTGAGATGAGAGCTAAGTTGAATGAACTCAATATAGAACTTGGCTGCTAATATTCCATGAGGTCAAGGTCTGGTCTGTCTCTTCGGTTCTATATTGTCAGAGCCTATCCAGATGCTCAGCATACACTAGGCAGGAAATTAATATATGTTGCATGAACTGAGGAAGTGAATAAATGAATGTGTATCACAATACCTCCATGAAAGACAGAGTTTATGAAAATAATTTATTTTCCTTTTTAATCCATCTACTAAAAAGCTCAGAGCCAAAAAATGGTCCAGAAACAGTATTCTGCTATCAGTTCTGATCATACCACTCACCGTTGCCAAAATATGTCATCCATTGTCATATTTTTCACCTTTGCACAGTTTAGTTTTTCCTCTGTGTATAATACCATTCCATTCTTCTAGCCTGATGATCTCCAATTCGTATTTTAAGTTCCAGTTAGCCTGTGACCTCCTGTGAAGCTTTCCCCCACTCCTGCCTGAAAAGGATTCATAAATACCATCTGTTCCCTTGTTCCATAGCAAAAAGACTACATACCTCTATCGAACATTTACCTCACAGTACTGAAATTATTGCTATGTGTATCTGGGATCTCTTCCAGACTGAATTCCTAAAGTGAAAGGACATATTCTTACTCCTTTTTTAAAGCTCCTTTGTCTAGGACATCTCCGTAGTTTCATGACTCTGCCCGTGCTATCCTACTCCACCTCTCAGTGCTAACAGTCCCAGATAGTAGGTTCCTGGAGGGTATGTCATTTCCCCATGAAGTAAGTCCTCAGGCAGCTCCACAGATATTTTCACATGTGGGGCCAGGTTCCTTGTTGGTAAACACTTTGGTCAAAGGGAAGTGCGGAAAAACTTTAATCAGCTCCACCTCATATGATGTGACAACTGCCACACTGACTAATGTAAATGCAGGCAAGAAGTGAAATAAATTTGCAATAAGTCACTCCTCACAAAGAAAAAAAAAGTTACATATCCTAACTCTCAATTTCTCAATCAAGAAGCCTGGCACAGATGTTATTTAAATTGTTCCACTTCATAAAGAAAGGATAATAGACATGAAAGTATCTATTTTAAAAAACTGGACTTTCACCACTATCGTCAATATTTTTGCTTTTTCCTTTGCAGAAAATAAGATATTTCCTAGCAATGAATACACTACAAATTTTCTTACTGGGCCAAGACTATATAGCTCAGTGGTAGAGTGCATGTTTAGCATGCTAGAAGGCCTGGGTTCAATCCCCAGCACCAAAGAGCAAAAACAAAATCATTGCCTGTTAGGGTAATGTCACTTTAAAGAAAGAAAGAGTAGCCATTCAGCAAAGACTTGAAGTCACATGCATCCCCACATGGTCTTCACCATGCCCAGAGAAAGATGAGCCATAACTTAAAGTTTTTCCAGCTCTCAAATTTGGTACTTCCAGATTTCACCTGGATATTAGATAAATTAGTACTGTCCTTCAAGATTTCAGTTTGGAAAATTTAATGACCTACCCATATTTTGGCATTTCCCAAGAAAATTATTTTTCTAACTTTTGCACTCTATTGAAATGACATCATTGTGTTTCTCCACCTGAATCTGTTCTTTTTTTCTCCTCCTTCTCCCCATTCTGGAGGCTAATGTCAGAGAGACAACTGTCTTAACATGTCAATCACCTTCTCCACTGGAAACATTCCCTGCTGCACCATGATGTCTAGTTCTCATTACCCCAAACCTCTCTCTGTTACCACCCTTTTCCCTGCTCCCAACTTCCTCCCCAAATATGGTGCAATTTTTTCTGCAAAGTAATTGTCTGTTGAATGTTTTTCAGCATTTTAAGGAACAAAGACCACATGTTTCTAAGATAAATTCTGCTGCTTCTACAGGAGCCAAAACCATTAGAGGCAATTGCAGGTATAAATTGCACCTTTCTCTTCGTTCCATCCTGACACTCATTTACATCAGCACAATCACATATATATTCAAACAGTTTCCATAAATTCTTGGCAGCTTCATCTCACCTTAATGCCAAAATATCTACTTCTTATTCCTTCCTCAGAGTAATGCTCTTTCCACTCCTTTGAATCATGTAAGTCCATTCTCTGGTTTTGCTTCATATGACACTAATGCACAATGATTTCCCTGAGGTTCTATGTAAATAGGGAATCTGATCCATGAGAGATGAATGCCAGGAATCTATAGGCCACAGACATAAAAAAAATATCTTTTCATCTTTTTGTGGTAGTAGATCACAGAAATCAGAGATTTTAGTGAATTCTCTTAATTAGTACCGTCTCTCTGGGATGCTGTGTTCATTCACTTATTCATATAACAAATATTTACACTGTATTCATTAGGCACAGAGGATAAAATAGTGAACACAGAAAATGCACTCCATGACTATCTTGGTTTGTGTTTTCCAAAGGAGACCCTGAGACAAGGATTTGATTGCAAGGAACTTATTTCAGAGGTGATCACAGGAAACCAATAAGGGGATGAGGAGGCAAAGCAGAGAACAGAAGGAAACAAGTATCCCTGTGATCACAGACTTATAGTGTGTTAATGATGTGCTGATTAAATGTTTAACAGCCAATGGCAAAAAAAGTAGAATATATATGCATAGAAATTTGCTATAAAAATTCTACTGATACAAAGTAGCCCACAATATACAAATATAAAATATATTATAACCTTAATATCAATTCTATATAGCTAATTGAAGTAATAGGAAGTAATGTTGAAACTGAGATCTGAATGACAGGAAGGTAAAAGGAAAATTTAAGGAAGAGTGGACAGTGTTTTGGGCAGGGGGCACTAGCTGGAAGCTGCATGGCATGTTAAAAGAAAACAAAGAAAATCAGACTAACTAGAAGGAGTTAGAAAATGATAAAGCCCTTTATGAGCCCTGTTAAGAATCATTAAAAAGTTTTCAGCAAAGGAATAACACATCAAATTTGAGTTTAAGTTCTCTGACCTCACAATGGAGAATTGTCCAGAAGAAGGAAAATGCAAGGAACAATGAGAAGATTCTTAACAATAACCTAAGCTGAAATGCTGATAGCTAGGACTTGGGCGGTAGAAGTAGAGACAGACAGAAGTAGATTGATTTGAGTGGCATTTGCAATGTAAAACCAAGATGGAACACTCCGAAACCTCGAATGAGTTCATCAAGACATGCAGGCCTGAGGGGTGCACAACATGGGACAGCCTCGTTCGTGGGAAACAGAAAAGCGTGCCTGCAGTGTCTATCGCACAGTGAGCTGCTTTGGGCTGTGCGGTGTCTTCACATATTGCCTTGCTGTTACCTCTTTATAGCCATATGACTGGTGAGCACATGGCCGGAGATACCAGCCTGTACTGGTTCTCACAACTTTGAGATCCTTCACATGGTCACTTTTAGTACTTCCATCCAGTTTTGTTGGTTCATATTTACATCAAAGGACAGATTGATAACTATCCACATGAGTAATGTTTTGATTGATCTAGCTACTACTTGAAAAAGAAGAGAAAAACAGATTGCTAAATACAGGAAAGTGAACAGATAAACAGAAAGACTCCTGGCAACTCAGAATTTCTCTTTGCAAACTTCTTTAGGACTCTCTCACCAGGATTTCTTTAAACTTATAGTGTGGATAGGACTCCTACATATCCTGATTTTAGTTCAACAATTGAGTGCTTTTGCTTTTTCTTTTCAGTTTTGGGTGTCTGTAGTATGTTTCACTTTTGGCTCAGCATCTGCAATCCATCCCTTCTCATTTCTTTTTTTTTTTCCCCACATTTATTAGAAGTATATTGCGATACAGGATACAGATAAGGGGGAAACATTGTCAAAACTGTAGCAATCATTGTGTATAAACTTTGATAACCAGGGGTAATGCTAACACATAGATAAGCTACTGTGGGTTTCATCTAATGCAGTTTCCCCCAGAAGAACTCATGTGTTAAATGGGTATCT
>PVKS010012147.1:0-54661 GCA_004027875.1 Aplodontia rufa | reverse complement strand
AGTGGACTGGGCAAGTGTCACCCGGGACATCACGCTCGAGTGCACTGGGCAAGTGTCACCCGGGACATCACGCTCGAGTGGACTGGGCAAGTGTCACCCGGGACATCACGTTCGAGTGGACTGCTCCAGGAGACGAGTGAAGGTCTCAACAGTGGGCAGGTGGGCTGTACAGGTGTACAGCCAGTCCTGACTGCAGACCCCTGTGGGAGTGGCCCAGCGAGACCCCAATAGCAGAAGGACAGGAAGCTGCAAGTCCGACGTCACAGATGCCCACCTGAGTTCCTCAGGGAACCTTCTCCTAGGGCCTGCTTGTGCGCCACACTGTGCTCCCCCTCAGAACCAGGCAGAGAAGCAAGAAAAAATAAAGTGTTATCAGCTTGTAAGTGCTAGGAGTAAAAGACAGAGTAGGGGACAAGTGAAAGGCTCAGGAGAGCTGGTGGGTCAGCCAGGCAGAAGCAGGGCTGGGATGGGCATCGCTCAGCCCGAGGCCAGCTCCTTATCAGTCCCACCTAATTATTACTATGCCTTCCAATATTTTTTAAGAGAAACCAAAAGTCTAAATTCTTGATTGAAAATTGTATTTTTTAATTAAAACACTAACAAGAAAAAAAAAATCCACCTTCTAAATAGTTCCAATGCCAGCCACACAGCGCGATATAACAAAACTCCAGTTCAAAGGGGGCATTATACTGCTTCACATGGTCACATGGTCAAATTAAAAATTTTTAAGACATGTCTTCACTCTCATTCACCTAGCCTTCCAAAAATTCAGACAAACAAACAAAAACCCCAAATGAGTTCTGGCTACGACGGCCTCTTTTCTTGAGGGCATCTATATTCGTAAATCCACATGGTGTTGATAGCTTCCCACTTCCTGCCCTCGGCCTCCTCTAAACATCACAAACACATTTTTCATCATCTGTCTTACTGCGCTGAACTATGCATAAGAACAGATCTACAAAAAGCCAGCTACTAGGTATTGTTTTGAAAATATTCATCCGGTCACATTTACTTATACCTTAGAATTCAAAGGCTTTAACGATGTTTTAAGTATGATTTCAAAATACTTGAAAAAAGCAGAAAAGCGATGAAGTGGAAGAGAAGAATAATAAGTTTATGAGGTTCAAATAAATCTACCCAGAAAACTGGGTCATTTACATCAGAACTGCAGTCCAGTCTGTTAAAATATGCAAACAGCAGCATGAAAACCGGTTTGGGATTTTAAAGAAATACAGCACCACAAACTTCAGCGTGCAAGAACTCAACAACACTTCATGAAACTTCAGGCTTCCAATTAATTACTGACTGACGGAGGCATCTAGAGGGAGAACAGCACCGATCAGGGAAGTCTGGAACAGGCTATAAACCTGGAGGCCTCCTTCCCGGACTTCGGGTTGGTCTTCACCATCAGTGCAAGGTTAATGGGGCAACAGATCACTGGAAAGACCCCTGGTGAGATTCTCAGAAATTAGACTGCTCCATATATTCCTGACTCAGTTGTACTTTTTTAAAAATTCATACCTTGGATTTGTGGCTTTCACTGCTTATGGAAGTTTGATGTAGCAGGTCACACAAACTTGAGAAGTGGTGTTTATGAAGATAAATGGTAACTCTGTTAAGGAAATCTTGTTTGGCTGATGGTGTTCTTTGTTCGCAACTATTGTCCCCTTCCCCAGCTTTGCCAAGCTTTTCTTTAGGCAGAGTACACCTTCCCAGCCCACTGACATTGGTCTTGACCATGAGATGTGACATGACTTTGGGGATGTGAGGCCAACATGAACTATACCAAGGTCTGAACAGAAGCCCCTGGTGACTTCTCCCGTGGCCCGAATTCTAGAATGATTCACCATGAGACACTGAGCCCAGGAAAGCCCAGCTATGATCACTGAGCCACACAGCCTTCAGCCCACATGCATCACGAACACAGATACACATTTGCTCTCCAAGTCCTGGAGAGGCTGGGGCTGCTTGTTGCTACAGCAAAAGCTGACTAACACATCACCCATGCAAGTTGATTATGAAGATCTGTACTACAAAATTCAAGTCATGGCTTCGTCTTCCACATAGTTTACATAATTCAAAGCTTTCAACCATAAGAGCACTAGACTTGTAACAACTCAATTCTCATCTAAGGGATAAAAGCTTTTTTTTAATAGATACTGTTATGAAATGGGTAAGGGAGAGAATATTATTAGAGCTGCACAGTAATGAACAGTCACCAGAGGGACAGTAACACAATGTGAAACCAGTGACAATAGTGCTCACTGTGTGCCAGGCACTTATCTGAGTGTGTGGCAACACTCGGGCATTTCCTCAACCACCCAGGGCCATGGGTCATATTGTTATCCCTGTTTTATGTATGAGGGATCAGAAACACAAGAAGGGTAACTAACATGCCCTAAAAAGAAACAGATAACCTCATCTTTGTTGCTTTCCATATAAGTCTGGGTTATTCCTCATCCAATTTTAGTATTCTCCATGTGTCACACTTTCCATATATCCAAAACAGGTTCATTAAAAAATATCCCAAGTACCGTCACTCCATCATTCAGGAAAGGTTCTCCTGTGATCAGCTGTCCCATAAATTCTGAGAACCATTCTAATAATTATTCTGATTCATTTTCCACAGTGCTGCGCTTCTCTCAATACAAGGCCATTCTCAAATCCCCCTCAGATAAGAATCTCTTCTAAGGATCAAGAACCTGCCTTGCTTTAAATCCCCACCCAAAACCTTCCCCATGTGGGAAATCTATGTTAATTCTACCAAATTGGAGCCATAAAACATCAATCGTGTACAGAAGTTAAAAAAAAAAAAAAGACTGAAACTCATAAAAAGGAATTAACGTATTCACATGGGCTATCTTGTATCATATGTACAACACAGGTATCCGAGGGGTTTAAATGCTAAAATGTTGGGACCGTATTAATAGTATTTTTGGAGCATCTTATTCAAAAACCAGATAAATATCTTAGCAAGTCCTCTGCTATTTTCTACTGACAGAGATCCTTTTTGCCAGCCTCCCTGCCGGTAGCCAAGGCTGCTTGGTCCAATGAGACAGCTCACTTCCCAGGGGTGCCGTCACTCTGTGGGCCACCAGAGGATCAATACCTTTTCTTACTGCTCATAAATGTGCCACCTGACTCATGGCCCTGGTCTTGGGACACTCCAGGTGCTCTGTGATGGGTGAAGATATGCATTCCAATCTGGTTGCCTAAACTAGTCCTCAGCAGGAGCGGGAAGAGGACTCAAAAACACAGTTCCATCTTAAAAAGGGAATGGAGAACGAAGCCAATATTTGTGATACTGGTGCTCTCTTTGAACATGCGGATATTTAACAGAGGTGCCAGATCCAAGTAAAGGGCTTTGAGAAAGTCACATGGTTATCAGATTACTGCTAGCCTGGGTCCCAAATAAACACTAAGAAGTGGAGACTAGGAGGATGATGTAGAGAGAACCTAGCTGAGCAAGCCAATGACCTGGAGGGCTTATTGCCCAGAACCACCCATCCATCCTCACAGTCCACACGCAGCTCTGCAAAGCATACAGTGGGTCCCAGTCATCAGCCACCTGGTGTACGCTGGACAGCAACTTAGAAAGTGACCTGCGATTCAAACTAAATGGCTTCAGCTCTCGGTTCCAGTATGCTTTCCCATCATGCCGGTGTGATTACATCCTGAACGGATGGATGCAGGACCTAAGGCCAACCCATGAGTGAGGCCCGATGTGCCAACCTCTGGCACGTGCACAGTGCCAGACAGGACTGGATATGCACTGCAGCCTTCATGGAGGGTGAGGGAACATGGAGAGTGACAGGACCCACCAGGCACAGCCTTCAGAGACCAAAGAGCGATCAGTACATCAGATGGGACCAATTTGGTTACGAGGAAAACCAGACTGTAAAACGGCAGGGGCAGAGAGGAAGCTGGCCCAAGGAACTCCTGTGCTGTCTCCCCCATCTCAGCCTGCCCTTGCCTTTCTTGCTCTGTGTCCCTGTAGCAGGAAGTACACTTGCTTGAACTCACATAAACATCCTTCTGGATCCCAGTCCTGCAGCACGAGAAGACCTCATGTGGCTAAAGCCAAGCACCCATCTTGACACTGACCATGTTTGGTGTGGGTGCTGGGCCCTAACTGGCCTCCCAGTTCATGCAAATAATGAGAGGGGGAAGCCATAGAAAGTACCTTTTAATCAAGTGAATAAGAATCCAAACACTCCCAAGTTCTCATAACCCTAGTGAGGAATTATAATGAATGAGTGCTGTTATATTAATTAAATTCTTGGAACACATCCATAATGCTTAATAGAAATGGAAACCTTAGGAGGTTTTAAAGCCTGAGAAACCCCCATCCCCTCACTGAAATCCCCAGAACCCCTCCCCCATACCCAAAGAATCTTAAATCCAATCATATATACGGTTAAAAGAGAAAGAAAATGAAGTCTTAGAGGGGGGGGAAATGGAATCAGAAGAGGAAAACCAAAAACTTACCTAGCTTTTACATATTTGTTTTATGATTTAGTTCTAAATGATTTATTACTGATAGTCTCTTTCAACCTCCAAACTGAAAACTGAGACTGGAAAATCCATGCTCATTCACTCAGTCGATTAACAAAAAAACAAAGAAATGAAATACATGCATTCACTGGACACCACCTAAGCCAGATCCTGTGCTTGGAGCCTTGTCTGCCTTCACTCCAAGCGCACAATGATTGTGGATATATAAAATGACCTTAGTGATGGTCACCTGTGTGCCTCCTACTGCACTGAACACAGAAGTCTGAGGATCAGCCCAACAACTGATAGCAATACTCATCCTATCAGTCTCTTCACTGTGCACCTATGCAAACTGAGGCTCCTGGAAACTAATTCTTTGTCCACCATCACATGATCACTGGTCTTATGCTCAAAACTATGAATTTTTGACTTTTTGAAGATTTCCTAAAGAAAATAAGTACTACAAACAAGATTCAAGAAAATTTAAACTAAGATATGTCATGAGTTTGTGTATTTAGGCAGTATGTTTTAAAGACAGAGGACCTCGGAGGGGACTGTCCCTGGGCTGCTTAGCCTGAGAGATAAAGACAGGTCCTTCTGGATGATCAGCTTGCCAGTGAAAAACGATAAGAAGAATGATCTCCACCTTCACAAGGGATGGATACGAGTCGGGACATGAAGAAACACAGACAAACGCCACTTCATTATTTCGCTTTCTTTTGCTTTATTGGTGCATTGTAATCAGACATGATAGTAGGATCTATTAGAACATATTCATTCATTCGTGCACATGAAAAAACAATACATTTTGGTCAATACCATTCCCCCAAAAAAGACTACGTTAAACAACCATATAAACAAACACCAGTGAGCTAGCTTGTGGTTCAAACAGCTTTCCTATGGAAAGAACATTAACTATTTCCAAGTTTCCAAAAGTAACTTCTGATGATTCTCTTTGGGGGGATGAAATATCTGCATTAGCAGGGTGTTAGATCCGGTGAAAACACCCGGAACACCTGGCCTGGATGGACTGCAGGAAACACCTGCTGCGGGAAGCTCCTTTCTCCTGCATCAGGTGAGACAGTGACTACTTTCCAATGTGGTGTGTGTGGTTCTTACTCGTTCAACTCGAGTAAAGGAAGGACAAGAGGCTTGGAAAAAAGACTCCGGGCTACTTTCCTCTCTGGCAGGTGAAGGCATCAGTTGCTATTATACAATTCCATACTATCTAGGGCAACAGTTTCTACAACCCTCCATGAACAGTGAGTTCCCTGCATGCAGTCCCGTCCTTGTGTCTGCTAGCACCTTCTGCAAAGCTCGGCAAAACTCAGCCAGGTGTCAAGGGTGGAACGGGGGAGCAAAAGGACTTACAGACTGAGAGCCAAGGGGTTCTTCTGCTTCTAAATTGCCTAGAGGTTATAGCCCAGTAACAGCCCTAGATCAGCTGGAACCCAAAGAATGGAAACTAAGATAGCGGGTGTTTCTTTGGGGTGATGCAACAGTTCCGAACCCTGATGGATCATCCAAATGCAGGCACGTGATAATACTTCATAGAACTTCACACACATGTATTCGAGTATTTTTTTAAAAACTGGTAAAACCCAAATAAAGTGAACGCTTTTGTGCCAGTGACAACTTCCCATGTTTGAACACTGTACTACAGTTGTCACCAGGGCAACTAGGTGAAGGGTGCCCAGGATTCTCTACATTGTTCTTTAAGACTTCTTTTTTTTGAGAGAGAGAAGGGCATCAAGAGAAGGAGAGAGAAAAAGAATCAATTTTACTTAGTTTTTCATGTGGCCTTCGTTGTGCGAGAGGGGCTCCAGCCCCTCTTTTCTATGAGTTTTCTAAAATAAAGTTTTTAAGTGCTGGTGCGGTGGGTCAGCGGTTACAGCGCTTTCCTGGCATGCGCGAGGATGCGAGTTCCAACCCCAGCACCACGTACACAACGAAGTGTCCAAGGAATGAAAGTCACATGAAAAACTAAAAATTGCTTCTTTATCTCACTGGCCCCTCTTTATTTTAAAAAATAAAATAAAGTTTTTAAAAGGAGTAAAGTAGACAATTATGACCAGACAAAGCCATAAATTGTTAGGTTAAACTGAATTTTGGCACAAGAGGTTTTGTGAAGAATATACCAAATCACACCATACCTTAAACAGTGCGGCCCCGTGGAAATACTACAAATCGCACAGGTGATTCTAGTGGTCCCGTAGAGGAACCATCAAAAGAAAGCCCACACATACGCATGTGGGTGACCACATCTCAACTGGAAGCCACCCTGAGGGACATCTCGTTGAACCTAGCACACCTAAAATGCTGCCGTTTCAGCATGGAATCAAACTAAAATCTCTAAGAAAACATTTCACATCTGCGCCACTAAGTTGTGGACACTAAGTCCTTGACATCCGACAGGCACTCTTTTGCCACTCGTTTCAATCTGGACCAGCTACACTTCAGGCCATGTGAGGCTAGTGGCCACCAGACTAGTCACAGTGGCCCTGAATGCCACCCTCCAGGTGCCATCAGTCACTTGGAGCTCTTTCCCAGTCACAGCTGTCCACTGCCTCTGGAGGAACGCTCATCTCCAGCGCCTCACCCAACTTTTCCCTGGCCAGGGAAGCCCTGGAGGGGAGGACGTCTAAGAGAAGGGAAGACTCCAGCAAAGAGCTTCCAGGTTTGACTCATTAGAACAGTGCAGTGCAAATCACACTTCAGCGTGAAAAAGCCCTTGGACTTTGCAGGATTTTCTGCACTGTTACACGTTCTGGGGATCAGCTGTGAATCCCTTCTGCCCACACTGTCTAAAATGAAGACAGAGTTGCATCGATGTGAACAAGTTCCGGTTCAGAAGATAAAAGGTCCAGATGCCCTTCCTGTTTGCTCTGACTCAAGGCTGCATTAAAATCAGAATATCAATTGAACAACAAAAAGGGCTGGAGGTGACCAGAAGGCAGTCCCCGGGCTGTTCGCCCATCCTGCAGCCTCTGCCTCCGTCCACACACATGCTGGGTTTGCAGGCCCTGCTCGGTGCAGTTGGGCATGGCTGTGGGACTCGCCCTGGCCAAGGGATGTAAGCAGATGTGGCAGGTGCCTCTTCTGAGCAGAAGCTTGAGGAGGCAGAGCCTGGGAAGCACACCTCTCCCTCCCTCTACCCCAGTTTGCAGCAGGCAGGCGGCTGAGATGGTCTCCACCCAATGGAGCCCTTGGAGCGACTCAGTACAGAAACACAGCGAGACCCAGAACTAAACATTGGCGGCTGGGAGCCCTGGAGATCTCAAGGCTGTTTGTTATTACAGCATAACTTAGCCTGTCCTAACACATAATTCAATTGTGGATGCCACACATGTGACATCGACTATTGCATCCAGGACATCCCCCTGACTGTGAGGCTTATCGCATCTGCTATATAACCCAAGCTTGGTTTTACGGTGGTTTCATTACCAACCATAAAAACTGTAACAGTGGAACTGTATAAACAAACCGAACAGTGTTTTTACTGTAAAACATGAATGTAATATAAATATTTGTCTTTGCCTTCTCTCAGCATCTGTAATGAGAGTAGAAAATCCATGCCATATGTTTATAGTATAAGGGGGGAAGAGATCTCAGAGACTCATCCACTAGGGTGCCAGCTACACCGCTTAATATTTTTAATTTATCCATCTTCCTTCACAAATAAATTTGCAACAAATCATAAAGCCCTTAGGATTGCCAGTTGCTAAATTCTACAGAGCAGTCCTTGCTGAGGAGAATGCAAACAATCAGATGATGCGGCCAGTTTCTGACACAAAGAGAGGTCGCAAACACAGCCTCTGTGCTACCGGTGACCCCTGCCTGTCCCAGCCACCTCGGAGGACTTGGATGCACCTCCCCACCCTCCAGCAACAGTGTCCCTGGGCACTGGGGATCCTTACAGCTCCTCCTGTCTTTCCTGACCCTCTCCTGGAGAGGCACTGGGTGCAGGAGGTGGCTGGGTCTGTCAGGAGGAAGTGTTGCCACCAGCACCAAGGCTGTGCCAAGCCCAGGATCCAGCTTCACATGCAGAGAGCAATGGGGTGCTTTACTCCGGCACTGACTGAGCCCCGATGTGAAGCTGCAGAAGCCTGCCCCCAGTGCTCGTGCGGGCTTTTAGGATGCGAATCGAAAGGCACAGGGAAGGATTCCATTTTCCCCAAACTGGCTCTCGGACCAGTTTCTAGAAACTATAACCGGCCTACAAAATCCAATACCGCAGCAAGGAAGCTTTGAACGGGAAGCAAATCTACCCAGAGGAGACTGTGTGTGGCCCTGAGGCCAGCCCCTAGGAAGGCAGAATGCTGCTGTCAGGAAGAGGAGTGGGAAGGAACAACAACATGGCTCAAAGCCCACACGTGCACGGCACAGAGAGGTGACAAGCAGACACTCTCAGCTCAGTCAACGCACTTGGCGGGCACTGCTGAGTGTGGGCCAGGAGCCAGCCCCCATCACTGCACTTATCCTGAGAAGCATCCTGTGACGTGGGGTACAGTCTCCCCATTTCCCACAGAAAGACAGAGCAGTGTGCAAAGAAGCACTGCTAAAGAATGGCACGGCCAGGTTCCAGTCTACCTTGGTCTCATTCCAGAATCCACGTTCTGAACTGCTAACTAGAACATCGAAGAAAACCTATTCCAGAATCCACGTTCTGAACTGCTAACTAGAACATCAAAGAAAACCCTTCCCCAATTCCAAGTGGTCCTGTGCCACCAAAAGGCATGCTAACAGACATCCCGCCTGCTGTGCCCAAGCATCAGAGAGTTCGCCACAAGCCAGGCCTTGCTCTCCCCTGCCCTCCCCGCACACCCTTACTAGCACTAGCAGTGCTGTTGAGAGACTTAATGTACATGTCTGTCACCATGCTCGGACTCCACGAGGGCAAGGACAGCGTCCTATGTGTGTACATTTGCTCACAGTCCAGCGGGACACCTGGCATAGAACAAAGTGTCAGTAAGGTTCATTGATTAAGGAAACGTTGGGACACAACCAGATGAGTAATGTGATCAATGCTGTGTGACTGTAAGGACCCTGGAGGTTCAGCCTTTGTCTTCTGTGTCTCTGCTGGATCAGAAGCTCTCAGTGACCACTTTGCTGAAGGAGGCCAGGGAAGGAGAGCAGGAGGAGGAAGAGAAGCCCAGGAAAGCTCCATGGGAAAGGCAGCCATAAGCAAAGACTCGCAGGAGGCTCAGATGAGGTCCTTCCATGCAGAGGAAATGTCCTGGGCCAACACGCAGAGACACAGGGATTCGAAGAGAATGAGAGGATGGTCAACATGAGCCTGGACAGGTAGGTGAGGGCTGGGCCACTCAGGTGCCCCAAGAGACCTGTGTTCTCTTTGCTCACCCATGGACACCACATACTCAGTACCTGGGTGCTGCTGTAAGTACTCTGGCCCCATTCTTAGCACTTCACAAACAGGGCTTGTGTTGATCTTCACAACAACTATCAGATTCAGGTCCTGTTATCACCCAGCAGTACAGGGAAGGGGAAACAGTTACCCAGAAGCAAAGGTCACCTGGTTCTCATAAATGACAGAAACAGGCTTCACACTCAGGCTGACCACATTCCCCGTACCATTTTCTAGCTGGGTTCTCAGACGGGTGTAGTCAGCAGGGCTCTGCAGTCCTCCAAGTGGAGCCTGGTGCTGAAGAGAGACACCCTGCGCTCGACAGCACCCTTCCAACAGCCCCCATGTTGACCCTGGGTGGGCCACTCATTCTTAAACACAGTCTTTGTGTGCCCCCAATCTGTTCACTTACACATTTAAAATACATCCTACATTTTTAAAAAAAAAAAATCTATATTTAATTATTCGGCATCAGTGAAATTTCACTTGGGGAATGATAATCTAACATAAATGAATGCTTCCAATAGAAAAAGCTGTAATTTAAAATAAATTACTGTGTTAGTCAGAAAAAAAATTTACTCTCTTCATAAGAAAAAATTATTATCCGGTATTAGGGAGCCTCAGTCAATTACAAAATTGCATCAATAGCAAAGAACCAAATCACCCCCTAAACACCTCCTCTCCCTGCGCAGATCCCACTACTGACCCCAGACAGAGAGCCGCCCGCTCTGGCCTGAGTTTCATTAAGGCTTAAAGTCAATTAAGCCACGAATTGGAACAATCGTTCCTCCTTTGCTAAGTATTGATGTTATTTTCCTGGCCGCTTTAGGGCTTTTCCAGCACTCACAAAGAGATTTATGTTAGACAATTTCTTTCTGATTAAAACAAATCATAGCTCAACAATTCTAATTTCCTCCTTTCTAAGCAAGAAGTTCGATCAGAGAACTCTGAAAACAGGGATGAAGCCCCTTCCCCACGCAGAGGCTGGCACTACAAAGCCTCATGAAAACCTCTAGAGAGGTTGTCTCAGTTCTCTGTGTCTGTCTTTGTCTCTGGGTTTCTGTATCTCTGCCCCTCCTGTGTGCCTAACCGCCTGCCTGTCTCTCCATCTCTAACTCTGCCTCTTTGTCTGTGGGTTTCTGTATCTCTGTCCCTCCTGTGTGCCTAACCGCCTGCCTGTCTCTCCATCTCTAACTCTGCCTCTTTGTCTCTGGGTTTCTGTATCTCTGTCCCTCCTGTGTGCCTAACTGCCTGCCTGTCTCTCCATCTCTAACGCTGCCTCTTTGTCTCTGGGTTTCTGTATCTCTGCCCCTCCCGTGTGCCTAAGTGCCTGCCTGTCTCTCCATCTAACTCTGCCTCTGTCTCTGGGTTTCTGTATCTCTGCTCCTCCTATATGCCTAACCACCTGCCTGTCTCTCCATCTCTAATTCTGCCTGTCTGTCTGTCATGGATCTCTCTTCTGTTACACATGCGCCTTGACAGGTATCAGGACAATTTCTTATCAAAAAGGAAGAGGGACATCAGAAGCAAAGCCACCCCACGCTGGTTCTGCTGACCTATGTCTTCACATTTACCCCCAACCCCTGCACTGGCGCAGGTCTTTTAAAGCAGCTATGGACTTCTGATCATCCTGATGCGAGTGATGGCAGAAAGATGACCATGTCGTGTCTCCTGCCCTGTCGTGCACACCCTCTGCTCCTGGTTCCCCTTCACAGCTGGTCTTCCCAGAGACAGCCCACGCTTCTGTCCTTTAGAATCAGGGTGAGTTAGTAGTCCACTCCACTGCAGACAACTGTCACTTTCCAGAGCGGCAAGGAAAGCTGGTTAGGAGACTTCCTTGATCTGCGTTAACACTTCTTAAAGAGCTGGAAGAACATGCTTTTAACACATGTACTATAAATAATTACCCTTTCTTGAACAAGCTGAAGGTGGCTGAAGAATCGGTGACATGACACTTGTGGCATCAATACGAAAATCAATTCACACAGCTCAATACTTAAAATTTAGACATCTGGTTATCTGCACCTTGTGCTAGACTTCCCAAGACTACCCAGACAGAAAAACTGTCCCTTCCCACAGCGCAGGGTATGGCTAGCAAGGCCACACCTCCCACAGCTCAGCTGCCAGCCTCACTCGAGCCTCTCATTCGTTCAACTCAGAGAACGAACCCTTCCCTCCTCTGGACCAGGCACTGTGCTGCACATGGGGCTTGATCCAAGAGGAACGAGCTGGGCAACGATCGGTGCTCCCATATCATTTCATCTCTGTTGTGCTGCGTGAGCATGCCCGAGGTCCTGAATGTCACTGTGCCTCATCACCTCATATGAAAACAGTTCACACAAGCAACCAGATAGTCTATCATGAATATCAAATGAATTAATTCACTTAAAAGTGTACAGTAATCATGCCACTGTCATCATTGTTATTACCATAAAAGTAAGAATCAAGCTATCCACACTACATGTCAAATGGCAGGTGCCATATCCCCATCTTGAGGTAATCATATATTCTTAAAAAATGTATCATCCATATGCATATATACACACGTTTACATATATAACATTTCAGATACTTTTTCTTACGAGGCAAATGTGCAACATAGCAGGTCTCAAAAGGCGGCCTAATACTTCAAATTGAATGACTCTCAGAGTAATAGGGGGATGGCTCCCTAGGATACTTGGAGGCGTAGGGAGGGGGGTGGGGAGCGGGGAGGGTGAAGAACTCATATGAGACTGGAGAGTGGGAATAGGGGGGAACCATCGCAGAAGCCGATGTCATTCCTCCACGAGATACCCATTTAACGCATGAGTTCTTCTGGGGGAAACTGCAACAGGGGAAACCCAAGGTGGTCATCCATGTTTTGGCATTACACTGGATAACAAAGTATATGTACGTTGGTTATTGATGGTGTGATACCGTTTCCCCTCAACTGTATCTCTATATATTTCTAATTTAAAAAAAAAAAGGGGGGGGCAGCGTAATAATCGCCTAAGTCACCCTCTACGGGCCTTGGTTTTCCCATATGTCAAGTAAGGAAGTTCAACTGGATGACCTTAGAAAACCCTTTCCAACCCTGAAATTCTACCATTTCAGGACCACAGGATACCCAAATTCACTGCTAATCCCTAACTCTCCTGAACAGACAGACCCCTTCGCTCATTCACACTTGAATTTTTCCTGGCATCATTCTTGCTTCAGTTTGCTCCGTCTTTGCTGTGCCCTCCAAGTAATACTGAAACAGCTATGCTGAACCAATGGGTCACCTGTGACTAAAGGCAACTGGGACATACTTTACTGAAGAATGTGTCTCTCTGCACAAACGTCTGATGGGCAGGTCTGCAAAGAGAGTGGGGACAAAGTCCCAAGCCCGCAATGATCCAGGTACCCTGGCATGACCTCTGATGATACAATCTAACTCAGAGCCCAGAGAAAACACTTGACCAGCTCTTAGTTGTCCACGTTCAGACTAGACAAGCTGTGGACCTTCCCAAACAGAAGGTAATCCTAAAATCACTGCAATCTAGGCCACCTCAGAGCTACTACTTGAACCACTGGGACCACAGATAGCAGTGTCACCTGACATCTGACCCCATTCTGTAATCAGCTTAGGCACCTGTCTTTCTGCATCCCCCCACTCAGATCCTCTAGTGGCTGCCAGGACCAAGTTCATTCTCCTAAGGATGGAAACCAAGCTCCTGAATTATCCTGAACAATCCAGCCTGAAATGACAGCTTCCAGCCTCCCCTGCACACTATACGCCCCCTCCCAGGCAAACCCTGCTCACATCTGTTCACACCCTTGCCATCAGTGGACTGCAGTGGGCCCACACTTCCTTCTTCAAGGAGCCTGCTGTAGGCACACAGGAAACCGTCATTCCTGAACTGCGGGACTACATACCCCTCAGGTGCTGGCCTGGCTTCCACCGCAGCACCACCTCATTAAAAAGTCCTTCTAAACTGTCTGATATCACCTGCTAAACCAAGGACATAACAGATATTTAAGGAAGATTTGTACAACTTTTCTGAAAATCATGGGGCTGGCTGGTAACTGGGTTAAACACTTGTCTTTAGTAAGTGAAGATAAAAATCTGTACCTGCCCTCTAATAAAAGAAAAGGCAAACAGCACTAGAAGTGGAGAGTAGCACCTCTCCACCTCTGCATGCATCTGAATCTCCAGGAGGAATGATCGACACCACCACCGAGGCCCACCTTCAGGGGCCCCGCCTCCGCAAGACCAGCCTCCACGGGCCCCTTCTCTATGGGCCCCACCTCCAAGGACTCTAATCTGTGGTTGTGGGGTAAGGCCCAAGAATTTGCATTTCTAACAAGTAATCAGGTGATGTGGACTCTGTCAGGATCCCTGCCTTGAGAAACACAGTCCGAGTTTCCACTTTCTTAGAAACCACAGGGGTTAATAATGAAACACTACTCAGACCGTTACAGATGTGCCCTACCCTTTCCAGCCTTCAAAACAGCGTTCTACCAACCCCTACCCCCTTTTATTTGTTTTCTTGCTTACAATTTGATGCAGGTTTTAAGCAGCCTGTAATTCATCAACTAATTCTCTCCTGGCTACACATTCTAAGTAATTAAAGTTCAGTAATAACTTATTCTTTCTGCTCCAGCACCTGCATTTCATTTGTTTATTTTCCCAGAGTCATAAATCTGAAGGGCTGTCAAAGTGCCATAATATTAGTGCAATAATCAAAGTTAATTAGTCCCTCTCAATAAACAACAACAAAGCCATTACAAAGACACACTGAAGTTTCTCCAAGCTCCCCAGTTCGCAGACCGCACTGTAGTCCCAACAATCGGAGTCTCGGTGTCTCGGAATTGCCAGGTGAATACTGAAGTGTCCTCAGTGATTTAGCAGAAAACAGTGCTCTTGGCTTGTGCTGAGTCATTAGCTCCAGGCAAAGCAATGCAGCCAGGCCACATCTGCTGCCTGCTGCAGGACAGGGGCTGACGGAGAGGTCCCCAGCTGCCTCACCTTACCACGTGCGTCCCAAGCTTCAATAATGAAAGAGGGACAGAGGTTGCAGAGAAATGAGAGGGCCATCTCACTGCCTGCTTTTAGTAACCCCAGGTCTTCAATAGCTTTGGATTTATTATTTAGGGAATTTGAGGGATGCAAGTATTAGTGGGGTTCTGTTAAGAAGGCAGCCAGGGGAACTAGGAGGGCAGGGGCAGGGCTGGTGGGCAGAAGACGCCTGGAGGACGACTCTGCCTTCATTACCAGGCAGACCTTGCTCATGAAAAAGCATGCAGAAACAGGAGGGGCTGCCAGGGGAGGAGGGCCTACTCCATCAGTAAAGGCACCAGTCCAACCTGGATGGGCCCCGACTGGGGCAAATGGGGCCTACACGAGAGCTCACTCAGCAAGGTGACTAGGGAGTCTCTGCTTACTAAGAGCAGGTCACTAAGTTCAGCCCGCACTCTGTGGAAGGAGAATTAGACTCGACCTCTTGAAGGGAGGATCGCCAAAGAATCTGTAGATAGACTTTACCACCACTTCGAAGCCTTCATTTCATAGGGTCTTCAAAGCCTACTTACACCTGCACCCCCCACACACACACTAAGGGGCAGAGACTCATTCCAGGGAGTCCCCTAGGAACACAAGGGGCTGTGCTGACGCCACTTCTCTTCAGCACTCACCCCAGCCTCTGCTCTCTCAAGGGCAGGACACGGTGCTCAGGATAGTCACCTCTCTGCACCCTGGAATGGAAGGAGCTCCTGCTCCTTAGCTCAAAGTTAATCAAAGTTTGACTTCAATTGGAAAATGAAGAGAGGCTGGGCTATTTCCTAATACTCTGAACATTAGCAAAAAGAGGTAGGCTGAAATGAGTTGTCTTTGGGGGCTTACGGGACAGAATAAACTTATTTGCATATCAGGAAGACATGGAGGGCCATGGGAAGAATGCTACAGAAAAGGAACAACACTTGCGTCCTCCAAAATCTATTTGCTGGAACCCTAATCCCCAGTCTCTTCTGAGAATGCATAAAAAGAATTGGAAACGTTCCCTCGCTTGCCTACTCCCTGGGCACGCACACATGCCCTCTCACTTGCTCTCCCCTCTCTCTCTCTGTCCCACCTGCCCTCTCTTCCTCCCTATCTCTTCTCTCCACCACCATGACAGAGCACAGTGCACA
Source organism: Aplodontia rufa (assembly GCA_004027875.1). NCBI lineage: Eukaryota > Metazoa > Chordata > Mammalia > Rodentia > Aplodontiidae > Aplodontia > Aplodontia rufa. The sequence goes on along the minus strand of PVKS010012147.1, from coordinate 38,652 downwards.
GATGCCACCCTGCCAACCAGGAAGGGACCTCACCAAGCACCCCACCATGCAGGCCCTGATCCCAGATTCCAGCCTCTAGAATGTGAGGAGTAAATCGGTTTAGACCACCCAGCCATGATGCTGTTGCTACCGCAAGCTGAATGGAGATGAAGACAAAGTATTTCTCCAACAGGATTCACGAGAGTATTTGTCCAATTCTGGGGTCTATGTGGGACAAGGCCGCCTCTCCTGCAGCCCCACTTACTGCATCTCCACTGTGTGCCACAGTCTGAATAGCAGAGTCTGTGTGTCACTCACTTCATCCTTATGAAGACCCAGAGAGCCATCATGATTAGCACACTTCTGCAGGGAAATAAGCCCAGGTCCCAAAGATAACCCGCTTTTCCCAGGGACATCAGTGAGCAAGTATTTACACCAGTTCCAGCTCAGGTGGGTAGCGCTCTCCTCTGTGTCTCTGGATACCCTGACATTTAGCTCTATTCTAAATACTCTAAATTGCCGTGCCGCAGCTGAGAGCAGCTGCCCCATCACGGGTTGTATCTGCCCTTGTGTGGAAGGCTTGATCAACACAAGGACTGACTCTCCTCTGTTTAACAACATGCGCAACATCCGAAGCACTCTGAATGGCCATAATAAATATGAAAAACAGTCTCCAGCCTGTATTATTTTCCTCTTAAACAACGGAACCTAAAAGCTGAGTGGCCAGAAGCAGGCCCTTCAGCCACTGGCATACCACGCAAAGATGAAATCCTTCTCTTCAAACTACATCAACATCGCTTAGTAAGAACTCAGGGGGCCCAGGATGAATGGGAGGCTGAGTCTGCTTTGGTCACACATGGCTAGGAGAGACAGTCTGGATCCAGCCACCTATGCCTGACTTCCACCCTTTAAAACCCCGTGGTTAATCACGGTGCTTGTTACAGAAAGGTTGCAACAGACATCAAGTCTGGAAAGACAGCTCACTACTGCAAGCTGTGGTCAGGAAAAAAACAAGAGAGACAGCGACTGAGTCGATGCAAAGTTTTCAGAACTGGAAATGAAATGAGGAACGTGGAGAAGTACCAAGCACATATTTTAGGCATTCCAAAGACAGAGAAAATGCAGTTAAAATATTTTTTAGCAACCAATTATGTCCATGAGTAGGATGAATAATTCATTATCTGATAAAGAATTTTTCCTGGGCCTGTGATAAGGTCAAACGGGCAACTTAAGTAGAAGAGTAAATACATTGTGTGGCCCTTGAAATGAAGTCCAGGAAGGGCTTGCTTTGACCAGGTCCATCAATCCATCAGACTGAAGAGCCACAGAGGACGCCCTTTGCCAGGGAACCACAGAACTGACACATTATTTCATGGTATGATGTACTCAAACACACACAGGCAAACATCTGTGACTACAACGTCTGGCTAAGTACTGGAAAAAGCCACGCCAAACTTCTGGTGCATCACACACCAGGGATTTGAGCTACACATTCTGGACCCACCACCTCCCTCCAGGCAGAGTGAGCTGTGCAGCCTCGCCAGGGACCAACACATGGGCCATTGTGAAGTACTGGGGAAAACGACTACGTGTCTTGGACAAAGAAATGGGAACACCCACCCCACCTGCAGATGACAATAAATGACATTTGGAAACACAAGTGTCCTGGTAAAGAGCTTTAGAAGTTGCCTTTGTGAGCGTGTGCTTATTGATTTGCTAAAGTGGTTTATATAGTTCTTGCGGGTACACAGACTTTATTTATTGAAAATCCAACACTATACATTAAAACACAATCTCCAAAGCAAAGAAATGAGTAACAAATCTGGAGACTGATTTAGGATGAACTTTTCCCAATAATCTATGAATATTAAGAGTTTTTAGATTTTGTTTGACTGAAGATCATTCCAAACAACCAGATGAGTCCTGGAACTAGTGAGGCATGGAGCAGTGGCCATCTTTCCCCGCCAAGTTGCCAGCTCAGGCACCAAGCTCACATATCAGCCTTCCCACACGTGCATACCTCACCCAGCACACACGCACATCCCACCTAAGGCCTGCCCTCAGGAAAGGCAAGCTCCAGGAACTGAGCTCTTAGGATCAAAGCAAGCTGGGAAATGCCCATACGCACCAAAGCTACATGGGCTCACAAAGTGGCTAAGTGGATGCAAGGGAGCCTAAAAGTAGCTGGATTTCTGGACAGATTATTAAAAGTGTAAGGAATTCATTACTGAGCATCCTTATCCATCCTTAATATTATGGCATGAAAACAAAGGATGTCGGTCTTTATTAAAAACATAGCTCACTGGAGCTGGAGTGGTAGCTCAGCAGTTACAGCACTTGCCTGGCATACATGAGGACTCACGATCAAACCCCAGCATCAAACCCCAGCACCACGTATGCAACAAAGTGTCAGAGCAACGAAAACCACGTGGAAAACTAAATAAAATTGCTTCTCTCTCACTGTCCCTCTATTAAAAAAAAAAGAAGAAGAAGAAAGTAAAGAAAAACAAAACCACACACAGCAAACCGTTGAGCCTGTGTACCCAACGTAGAAGCTGGTACTGGGTGCAAGTCTATCCGGGGCTCATCAACGAGGCTTCCCAGACATGACACCGCCAGAGCTACCCTCTTCACTCCAAGGAGATAAGCGGGCTCAGTACCAACACTACTGAAAACTGGAATGATTATAATACCGCAGCATCAAACCATGCACTAGGCTCAGCCGAGCATGTGCTCTCTCCCTAAAACATGCACATTCCATTACCTCCAACTAATAAATCTTTTATTTTTATCCCTCATCTCCCTGCTTTCTCAATAACCATTTTGATATAAACCCTTACTTGCTGTTCCTGATGACTAATCCCTTAATCATCTTTTCTAAATATATGCAAAGTGTAGTTCTTTGTAAATACAAAAGAAAAAGCAATCACATAAATAATTAAGATGGCTTTTCAAATGACAGTTGAGTGCTAATATGAGGTACACTGGAAATCAACAAACTAAATACACATCTATTAAAATGTAGGAGTCCAGACATATGAAGACAGAACAAGAATTCATTGCAACTCACTAGAATCCTGCTGATGAACCTCCTCCCTGCAGCTCCTCTTTCAGCCGCTTGGTGACGGTTAGGAAAGCAAGCATGGCCCCCCACACTTCAAGCAGGAATGAGGATTTATTATCACTATTGTTATTAATAGCAGCAGCTAGTATTAAATTGCACACTTAATCTTTCTGCACAATGTGTTAATGCTCTACACACACAGTCAGTGTGTTTAATAGAACCACCTGTATCTCCTGACAGACACCATCATCTGTATGTTACAGATGAATAACCAAAGTCTGGAGAAGTTAAACTTGCCTAAGGTCACAGAGTGCATGTGTTTCTAATCTCTGCCAAATTAATACAGCATGTTTTGTAACAGTGGCCACCATCCAGGCATGGCTTGCACCCCCAGGGCACATGGTGATGTCCACACACATTTGTAGTTGTCACAGTGGGGATGGGGATGGAGGCTGGGGTAAGAGAGGTCTATTTCATATACTCTGATCCTAAGAGCTGTACGAACCAGCTGTAGGACAAGGCGAGTCTATGGACTGAGGCCAGTGCCACCCCATGAGACACCTTGAAGACCTGACTTTGGGGACCTCCTTAGAATCTTCATTAAATGGCCATCAGAAAAACAAGACTGGCTGAGCCAGATCCCTGCTGCATTCTCCCGGCTCATGGCACATCCTCCTGGCCAGCCTCTGGGAGACTTGAAGTCCAGGCCAGACTACGAGACGAGTCAGGAAGGTCGGGGCCTTCCATCTTTCACGGAGACGGAATCTCAGACTAAACATGCCTTGGTCAGTCCTCTGTGGGACAGGGAACTGGGTTCATGACATGCTCTGGAGTGTCGGGGGTGGGTCGAACAAGAACTCCAAGAGCAGGCCCCAACCCCTCTCGCCATGCTAGCCCACTTCTCCCACCTAAGTGACCCATCCCTGTGGCTGCCCAGGCCCAGCGGACGCTATTCACTGATAGCCAGTGACCTCTTTTGCACATCATCATTCACTCTTTGAATGGTATGGGCAGGCCTATCACAGGAGAGGGCAGGCTGGCCACCCCTACAGATCCCTTCCCTCTTGGGATCCTCCAACACCCACCACAGCTCAGCCCTTTCCTTCCTGCCAACACTAGGTCAGCAGGTAACCTCAGGCCCATGAGCTCCCACTCCACTCAACCTCCCTCCTCTACAGGAGTTTTGCATCACAAGGTTTTTTCTAAAGCATTCAAAATTGAGAAAATAAAATGTGCAAAGTGTGACACGGTCCCATGCTGGCCTTCCAGGAGCTCTACAACAGGTTGAGACCTTGTTGTGGCTGGGTATAAGGCACACTCACACCCAATCCGCCATTCTTCTTCCCAGGCAACATGCCTTAGATGTCCTGGGATTTCAGGACAAGGAGTGGGATGTGCCAGACGTCCATGATTAGAGTAAAAGCCCATTTCAGTAAATACCGAGAGAAAGCGTGAACCACAGCACTGCAGACTCGCACACTAGAAGAGTCCCAGGCCTAGAGAAGGCGCAGGAATCCTGTATACAGGCCCTGCTGCTACGTAAGAGAACCCACTCCCCCTGGGAAACAGGAATTCAAGCTTCGGACCAGGCCACAGGGGCTTCTGGCCAACCAAGGTAAGGACGCCTGCCTGCAACCTGTGTAGAGTGGGGGCCTACACAGAAGGTCCCTGAGCTGTCCAACAATACAGGCACAGCCCATTCTCAGAGAAACCATTTAAATATGAGTGGGTGGCCGGCTTCCTCCTCCTCCCTCCTCTCAGTCACTCCAAATGGAATGGCCTCTCAGGAGGTGTCTACACTGTCCACGGATCCCACTTCCTTTGCGTTTCTTCTCTGACTTCTAACCTTGGAGCATCCAAAACATCTCACGAGGACAGTACTCACCCATGGAAACAGTAATTTTAGCACTAGCTGCACATGGCCTCCTCCTGTGCTCTTTTCTTCTTTTTCGGTGTGAGAATGGAACCCAGGGGCGTTCCCTCAAACTACATTCTCAGCCCTTTTTATTTTTTGAGCCAGAGTTTCACTAAGTTCCCAGGCTGGCCCCGAACTCACATGCACCACCATGCCCAGCATATAGGTTCTCATTTCCACATGGAAGGTGTTCTCTCACAAGGTGTACTTTGCAAAGTGGCTAGATCTCCCAAAAAGTGGTTTGAGAGCTACAGAAAGGATATCTTGAATGCAAAGGACACTAGGGTGCATGGAAGCTGTGTCCTCCAGGAACACAGCTGACTCCAATGCTAACCACTCAACAGCACCTACCAACTTGAAGTTCGCTGAACCAGAGGGAAACTGCACAAAGCTGTATGTGATAGGAAAACCAGGCCACGGGGGACAGCAGACAGACTTGTGGTCTGTATGAAGCTGAATGGAGAGATCTGGGAGCCCGATTCTGAGCTCACAAGCTGGTGGCCTGACAAGTCCCCTCTCTCCAACACTGTCCCTTGGCTCTTCTGTAAAAGGGCCAGGTGTGTGCATCCTCCTAAATAAGTGATATGAGGGCCTTGCCCAAGGCACAGCCCAGGACAGGGAATCGGGATGGAGTTGTCAGCTGCCCCACTGCGGTGTAAGGAACGCATTCTGCTAGCTGAGGAGCGGACATGAACATTTTGGAACACAGTGATCCTGCACTGTAGAGGGGAAGCTGGAGGAGCAAGCCCAGGCAGGGAAGAACAAGCTGAGGACAGAAACAGCTCTGACTCTAGCACAGAGCTGAGAACACCCACGGAGCCTCTGCACATAAGAGTCAGCTGCAGCCAGAAGGCCCAAAGACGTCTGAATGAGTCTTTGCTACCACAAAGCACTGTGGGTCATTCGAACATCTCCGTGAGGTGTCAATAGGTTGCAGTACCTTCCTGGCCAACGCTGATAGGATCCGTCCCAGATGAAGCAGGAACGCACTCAGGGGGCTTGAGAATCTGGAGTGGATCAAACTGAGCTCGGGAAAGGCAAGGCGGCTTTTAATGATATGCCAGATAAAACCCGTGCACAGAGGAGAGAGAGGAGGAGGAGCCTGAAGGAAAGCAGGCCAAGGAGTCTAGGGTGAGGTGGTGGGGACAGCACAGGACCACTCACAGCATGGGGCGTTCCACACTCTGTGTTACAGCAGAAGGCAGGCGTGAACCCGTAAGGACGGCTCTGGGAGCAATTGCTGAGCCTCCACTGGGGGAGTGAGGAACCCCGCACAGCATACCCCGAGAACAAGCGAGTGGCGAGACAAGACGACAGGCCTGAGCGTCTCCAGGCTGGGACCCAGAAGGCAACCCAAGTGTCTCAAACAGCATCTGAGTTCGCTTTTGTTCCCGTTTCCTTTCCCACGTCCCTGAAAACGCACGTTTTAGGAGAACTGTTCCCCTGGGACTGCTGCTGCATCCCGGTATTACACAGCAGAGCGTAACACACCACACTAAATTCTGTCATCTGAAACTGCCTCGCGGGAACCCAATTACGGCCTGAAATGCAAAAGAGACTAAACTGTGGCTGAGACCATCCTGTTCAACTTCCTTTATTAGAGTGAGAACTGAGGTGCCAGACAGATTAAGAGACTTAGCCAAGGTCTTAAACTTAGGGTGGATCCAGAACTTCTGCCTCTACGCATCAAACAATAGCTACAATGGGCCAAATACAGATCAATCTGTGTTCTACTTAAAGAAGGGACAAATTAAACAATTCACAAACAACTGCGTTCTGGTAATCACCTCCCAAGGTTGGTTTCAACGTTAGTGTCCGTGAACGACACGGTTACTACACATCAGTGGGCCACCAGGAGTTTACTTTACCCTTTTCAAGGGAACACTCAAATGGGAGCGATGTCACAAGTTCAACCCTCCCTGATGATGAGACAGGTAGTCTCCGGCACTGCACTGTCAGCAAGAGCGCAAGGTGGAGCAACACCTGGGAACCAAGAGCTTTAACCACGTGACCCACAGAATCCACTGTGAGCCCAGCGGGTGGCTCACAGGTGCATGAATCGAGCTTGTTGACTGCGGCATCTTTTAGACCCATTTTCAGATGCAGGAAGGAGACTGCACTGTAGAACAGTATCACCCGGAGGAGCCAAACCACGCAACTGCATGCACAAGCACAAAACAGAGCCTGGCCCAAGCACAGAAGGAACGTTTAGCTGCAACTGGAAATAAGCAAGTGGATTGCCAGGCGCTGCGAAGAAGGCACATCCGGCACGGTTAAGGAAAAACCCACAAGAGCACGCAGTGGGTTTGCTGATACGCCGTCTTCCTGGAAGAATCCACACACACAACACGACTAGCAATGTCCCTTCCAGAAGGACCAGGAAGGACTTCCGCTGTGTTTCACCTTCCAATTCTGCGAGAAGTGTAAAAGCGCAGGTGTTCTTCACCACTTGCTTATTCTATAAACATCTCAAGATCACCACCACCACCCCTAATGGTCACTTTTTAACTCTGAAGTCAGAAACACTCTAAGAGAATAATTGTTGAAAACTGGTCCCAATTTTTCATAGGAAATATGGTGGGGGAGGGGACAGAACAGAACAAATCTTCCTTTTCTTTCATGATTTCTCCAACAGAACACCCAAAAATTTCTTAAGCAAAGCACAGTCTTTCTCCAGCTGGCATGAAACCTTTGACAGTGTTCAGAAAATGAAGACAGCCTTGGCAAGGACCGACCAGTCCAGCCCCTGCACAACCTGTTCTCCTGCCCCATGTGACCTTCTCTGTCCTCTGCCGGGACTTTCCTGAATCTCAGCTCACTCACTTGTTCCTCCTCAACGTCTCCCAATTCCCTGGCTCTCGCTACTCATGGTGCCACTCGCCGCTCTCAAGCCTACACTCACATCTGTCATTTGGTGGTCACATCCGTCCTTCCTCCACTCATAGCAGTGTTTGCTTGTGCCTAACAGACCCAGCGGGTATCTCGATGCTGCATGCGCACACGTGCATGTGGACGTCTAGTGAATGGAGATCACAGCAGAGCCCAGCAATCATGCTAAAACATCAATCGGCATACACCCCTCTAGAGAGCTGGAGGTCAGACCCTCCACATTCCTCCCCCGGCTTCCACTGTGACACTGTGAGACCCACCCCACCCACCTTGCCCCCTTGCACTCGGCTGAGTCATCCTAGCTTCCCTGCGGACGCTTGAGTTCTCCAGGCCAGTCCCTACCTCTGTGCCATGGCACACACCGTTAGTGCTAAGAGAGCCTCTCCCTGGCCCTCGCATGGCTCACTCCTCCCTGTAAGCAGGTCACAGCGCAGAGGACCTCGCTGACCACCATCTGAAGCAGCCCAGGCTGTCAGCAGCTGTCCCTCGCTCTGCTGTCCTATCCATCCTGTTCACACCTGCTTAGGTCACAGCGACTTCAATCTTGATTATGTTCCTCCCACCTAGAAGGTAAACACGGGAGGCCAGGGATTTGTTTGGTTTGCGGCCATGTCCTTAGTCCCAAGGTCATTTCAAGCTCTCTGCAAGTGTTGATGCACAGACAGCTGAGCATCAATGCCTACCCCTCTAAAGATACAAAAGCAAAAACCAGGGACAGAGTTAAAGCAAGCTCCTTCCAAATCCTGAAAAGCAACCAACAACCTCCTGCTTGCAGCCACGCTAACCACGTTTTATTTTCCTTAATAAATGAGTTAAGTGAGTAAACATTCTCGAACCTCTGACTAACAAAGCAGATGACACTGACAATGAACTATAAACAGATCCTTTCATTCATAAAGTAAACAATGTGGAGCCGACTTTAAAAATAAAGACATTATTCCAAGAGCAATAAACTTTATGCACTGCACTAAAACCTCCATGTGTTTAGCCGGCGCGTGCATTTGGCCATTATGCAAGAAACAGCCGAGCGCTTACCCATTCTTCTAAAATGCGGGACACCGCCTCGCTGGCTCTCGCCATGTTCCTGCAGGCCAGGATCACGTGGGCGCCATGGAGGGCAAAAGACTTGGCAGTTTCAAACCCTATGGTTAAAAGGAAAGGCAGCATTAGAAAACACAATGGGAGCATGCCACGTCACGCCGAACAGCCTCTGCCCAGCACCACCTTCGTTTCCCTCATGGTTCTCACCTAGAGGTGATCTGCCCCCAGGGGACAGGTACAGTGTCTGGGGACATTTCCAGTAGGCAAGCCTGGGGCTGGTGCTGTTGGCATCTAGTGAGCAAAGGTCAGAGAAACTACAAAACAGCTTACAATGTGCAAGGCCTCTACCCCAAGGAATCACCTGGCCCAGGATGTCAACAGGGGAGGCTGAGAGAACCTGCCCTAGGTGAAGGCCAAGCCATAGAAGATTCAGGACACAGCCTGCCCCAGACCACAAACAATGACCAGGTCCTCTGCTGAAGGTAGAGATACTCTGCTCTGTGAAAGGTTTCCAGATCTCCGCTTCCTGAGGTGGTAGCCCAGGTATCCCAGTTCCACTCTCCTACCAGACCAGCCGGGGAGACTGGAACAGTACGTCATGCGCACACACGCAGACCCACACAGGCAAGTTGGTTTGAAAGCATCAGAGAAGAACAACATGTGAGGTTTGGGGGCCAAGATTTGGAGCCGATGAAAGGCTAGCATTCAGCAGGGATTTTCCCCTCAAGTACTATTCCAACTCCAAGGGCAAGGTGAGAGCCTGGGGAGTTGGGCGGAGCTTTTGGCAGCCTTAGGGAGAGAAAACTTGAGCTCAGGGCCATCAAGAAACAGGCCGTGAACAGCAACACACAATGTAGGGATAGCACAGACATATGGGGGGAAGGGAGGGGTGGGAGAGGAAGGGAAGATGGGGGGCATCTAGGGCGACAATCAACAATGTAGCCTACCCTTTACCCCCCACCAGGAAGTCACATAATATTTATGCAATCATTTCATTCTGGAAAATTCACCACCTTATACATACATACACACACACGTAGAGAGAGACATTTATATTTGCTATAGGGCATAATATAGAAGAAACAAGAGAATGGGCTGTGGATGATGTGGGGGCAACTATGGTTTAGGATCAATACACATCATATGGTTACTTTATACAACAATGCAACTCTTTAATAAAATAAAAAAGCATAAAAATATTTCGGTCTACAAAAAAAAAAAAAAAAAAAAAAAAAAAAAAAAAAAAAAAAAAAAAAAAAAAAACAGAGGAAAAGAGACCCTGGTAAATGGTAAATGCACCACATTTGGGTTGGGAGCCTAAAGGGCGACAGCCCTCACATTAGAACCAAAGGCATTCCAGCCTGGGAAGACCAGCTGCCTGCCACTTCAGCTTCTGATTGGATGAAAGTGACGTGGCCCCAATTGCCACAGCAAGAGGAGACACTGAAAACCACAGAGGAAGAGGTCACCATTCAGAGGTACAAATCCTCACTGTTAATTGTTGCAAATTCTCGAGTAAAATCTCTGGCATGCAAACAAAAGCAGCTGAGCACACAGAAACACAATACTTAAAACAAAGGCCAGAGGAGGGAAATAGAAACAGATACCCAGGAGGTCTATTAATGTTATTGGAAATGGTGACTAAAATCACTAGGATCCATATATTCAAAGAAGGAAAGACAAGATAGAAAATTTTGCCAGAGAACTAAAACCAATGAAAAATAATCAAATAGACATTATGAAACTCAAATACACATAAGAATTCAAAGTACAGGTTTAACAGAAGACACAGTTAAGATCAGATTTAAGGTACAAGAAAGTAGGTCAAAGGAAAATACCCAAGGGCTGCAGTGGTGGCTCAGCAGCTACGGCACTTGCCTGGCATGGGCAAGGACGTGGGTCTGAACCCCAGCAGCACGTACACAACAGTGTCTGAGCAACGAGGGCCACATGAAAAACTAAGTAAAACTGATTCATTCTCTCTCTTTAAAAAATAAAGAAAAAATCCAAAATGAAGCATAAAAAGAAATTTAGCCAGTAGCAGAGGCACAACCCCTATAATCCCAGAGGTTCTGGAGGCTGAGGCAGGAAGACAAAGTTCAAAGCCAGCCTCGGCAACTTAGCAAGGCCCTGTCTCAAAAACTAAAACGTCCTGTGGATATGCCTCATGGTTAAGTGGTTATGTGTCCCTGGGTTCAATTCCTGGTACAAAAAAAAAAAAAAAAAGTAAAAGATGATTAATACACCAAGGAACTTAAGAGATGCTAAAGACATCCAATTTAAGTCCAAAAGAGAGAAGAATATCTCAAGATATGAGCAATATTTGAAGATACACTGGCTGATCAATCTTCCAAAACTAAGGTCAGATATGAAGCAACAAATTCCAGAAACATCTTGAGCAACACGCAGAAAAAACAGATACTCACATCGCGCTACATTAATGGACGGAAGTTCCCCGAGGCCCTTGCCTTATCCAGGAAGTGAATTAACACTAACTTTTATTACATTTTAATAATTCAAACATTCACATTGACTACCTACACATTTAATAAACCAAAGAAGAAAAGTTAAATATGAAACCAATGACGTACATTTAAACCGAAATATGTCTGCAATTGCAATAAGTACAAATGAACTAAAGACTGAAATTAAAGGACAAAGATTGTCAAACTGCATAAAACATACACATAAAATATGCTCCTTACAAAGAATGTATGATTTATAGCTTTAAACATAAGGATGATGAGCTGAGGATGCGGCTCAATAGTAGAGTGCTGGGCTCGCATGCTCAAAACCCTGGGTTCGATCCCCAGCACCACAAAAAAATAAACAAAGATAAAAAGGTCACAAGTAAAAGAATGGGAAAGATACATCATATAATATGAGCCAACAGACATCTGGCTTACTCTAATGCAAGAAAAAGTAGACTTTCAAACAAAGTACTATCGCAACAGAAAGGCCTGAATATTTTCAAATGGTAAATTTCAATCCACCAGAGATGTGTGAAGATTCTACATTCCATGTGCCTAGTAAGAGAGTTTCACATATAAGTCAAAAATTGACAGCGCTGGAATGAGAAATAGCCAAGTTCACAATCATAGTGGGAAATTTTAACACAACCGTCTTAGTAACAGATGAACAGATAAATAAAAAACACATAGGCAATGTGAACAACATAAGGAAAAACTGGAAATAACTGGCTGTGCTCACCAAGGAGCACAAGAGCAAAATGTACAGATACCTAAGAAGGACTCAACAAGGCTGTGCACTGAGCCCAAGGCAAGCCAAAGGATTAAAATCAGAAAGCATACTTTCTGACCACAGTGAAATTATATTAGAAATCCGTAAGATCTCAGAAATGTTTCCTTGTTGGAAATATAGGTTTAATAAGAAATTATGACTCAAAATTGTAATGAAATTGAGAAATAGTCTTCAACAAATAATTACAAAAATTTTATGTATTGAAACTAACGGAACATCACTACCACCATGGTTAAAAAGCAATTTCCAGGCTTAACCAGTAAAGATGATTTAAGCATCCATTAAGTTAGCAAGACAAAAGTAGTGTGTTCAACCAAAATCAAACAGAAGGAAATAAAAATAAAAGGAAAATTTTAAAAATAGACATAAAATTCAGAAAAAGAAATGTTAAATGTAATTTCTTTGAAAAAAATTAAAAAATGAATAAATGATCAGCCAAACAGAAAGCAAAACAGAGTGCACGGATGACTGATATCAGGGAAAATTAAAATGACATCACGATGCAATACCAAAACACAAGGAACAAAAACAAAGAGAAGTGGGATTACATCAAAGAAAAGCCTCCTGAATATGAAAGGAAACAATCCACACAATGAAAAGGCAACCTGCAACATGTATCTGATGAAGGGTTACTATGCAAAACACTGCATATATAAAGAGCACCTAGAATTCAATAGCAAAAAAAGCACAATTTAAAAAATATGTAAAGGAACTGAAGAGGTATTTCTCTAAAGAAGATAAACACACAGTCAATAAGCAAATAAGAACATGCTCACATCAATAATTATCAGGGAAATGCAAATTAAAAGCACAATAACCTATCACTTCACATGCATTAGCATGGCTATTATTTTTAAAAAAAAAAGAAAAAAAAAGGTGGAGGATGGGGATTAGCTCAGTAGTAGAGCACCTGCCTCGCAAGGCCCATGAATGGATTCGATCGAACCCATGCTGGGTTCGATTCCCAGCACTGCAGTAAATAAGTATTGAAAACCACAAATGGTAACAAGTGTTGCTGAGGCTGCGGAGCAAAGGGAACTTTTGTGCACATGAAATCTACATCCCTGAGTGGAAATGTCAACGGTGCAGCCACCATGGGAAGCAGTGTGGAGGTTCCTCACAGAATCTAAAGTAGCTCTGAAATTGGTCCAGCAGTCCCTTCTGGGCCACACCTGCAGGGATAAACCAGACCTCGAAGGTACAGCGGCGCCCCCACATCCACCGCAGCATCAGCCACAGTGAAGAAGACATGCAGGTGACCTGCCCACTGATGGACAAATGGAAAGGATGACGTGGTGCCATGTACACACTCCATGGGACTTTACTATGCCTTACCAAAGAAGGAAATCCTACCATTCACGACAGCATGGATTAGCCTAGAGGTCACTGTGTCAAGAGAAAGAAGAGACCTGGAAGGACAAGGTCTGAGATTCCACTCCTGTGAGCATCTGAAACCATCAAGCTCAGAGACAAGAGTAGAACATTGGCTCCAGGGGCTGGGGTGGGGACAGGAAAGTACTAACTAGTCAAGGGCACAAGGTTACCTTTGTGTAGGTATTTCCTGCAGAGGAAATTTTTGGAGGTGATGGAAATGTTTATGGCAAGAACTGTGGCAATGATTTCACAGGTACCGTGACTCCAAGTTCATCACACTGTGTGCATTAAATATCTACAGCTTTTTGTTGTGTTTTAAGTTTAAACATTATTTTTTTAAAGGACTACAGGCCCTACAAACCCGAAAAAAGATCTTAAGAGGACGTGGCAAACAACTTTATGCCAAAAAATTCACAAGTGAAAAAGACAAATTCCTAGAAAAACACTATTGAAAAATTGCCACTAGGAAACCCAAAAGTTCTCCACATTTAAAGAAATTGAACCAGCATTTCAAAATTGTTTCAGAAAGAACACTGAAAGGGACAAGGACGGGAGAGGGGAAGAGGTGACCAACGCACCAGATGTAAAAAAAATAAGAAGAAAGAATAACAATATGGGTGTAAATTCAGGTGGAGATGTTCATAGGGATTTGCTGCACCCAGGCCAGTTTCACCTGCGCTGCCATAATGAGGGTGGGCATGGGAAGTGACCGCCAGCAGGGGAAGCGGGCATGCAGGGAGAATGGCACGCGGGAAAAATGGCCCGAGAGCAACAGATCCCTATAAACATCTACACCTGAATTTACACCCATATCATTATTCTTATTATTTTTTACATCTGGTGCTGACACCCGGGATAGAAACAGGGCCTGGACACGGAGCCCCTGCTCAGAACCGTAGGACACCACGTGGTAGAAGCCGTGGTGGAGGACCACACAGGGAACTGTGCAACCAAGGCGCCGTCAAGTTTAGCCACGCCCAGGAAAAACAAGCGCAAATGACAGTCTCCAGGATAACATTGTTTAAAACACAAAATCGGAGCATCGCTGACCACTGGGCTCGCCAGGAGAAGGAGCAAGCCCCAGGGTCACAGAGAAGAGCTGGGCAGAAGCCTCTCATCACTGATTCTGCAGGGCCAGCACCCAGTAGGACTCACTACGCATCGCAGAACAACAAAGGCTTCCTGCACAGTGCTAACATCCCACAAGTCTGGATTATTCTAAAACAACCTGGGTTACTTCAAACAGCAACCCTGAAGGCTCACTAACTTCCTTTTAAACAAATGAATATAAAAATCCTGCCAAGACACCAGTAGCTGCAGTTTTGAATGACACTACCTAGGAATCTGCAGGAAGAAAGTATGCCCTTTGGCCATCAAATTTTATTTTCCCCAACAAACCTGTGAGACTGTGCTGTCTCACTCGATGAAAGAACCTACGGCAAAGGACCTTGTATTTCCAAAACCAGCACATCCGACACAGTGGCCCAAGCCCGCCGCTTCTCTCCTGGAGATGGTCCCTAGCTGTGGCTGTGTGTCTTGCAAGGTTACTCCCTGGTCTTACGTCTCCCTTTATCAAAGCAGAGCATCACACATCACGAGGCCACTCATCAACGCTACAGCAGAGGATCCCATTTCCTTACCCTTTACAACTGTCTCTGGAGCAAAAACAAAGGATGGATATTTCAAAAGATGATGGTTTCTCGGGAAGGACAATAGCATGTCTATAATAATTGTATCTCTAGAGTGTGGAGTTTTATTAAAAAAAAAGTTTAATAATGCACCACTGCTTAATCCTGCTTTAAGCCCACCAGAACAGCGTCCCTCTTTCTTGCAGTATCGCAGCTGATGGCCAGTTTAATTACCTAAATGGAGTAGTGCTGAGCCAATTCCACAGGCCAACGTGGGTGCAGAATGAAGGCAACGGTTTACTAAATTTAATAACATGATTCATCTTATAAAAAACTAACCTCATGACAAGGTTTCAGCTGAAACAGCTTGACAGCATGGAGACAGCAAGAGTGTGTTCAGAAGAACATTGGAAGCTAATAACACCAAGTGAAGGCATCGGTTTCCCAGGACTCGATACACCTGATCCAATCAGAGAAGAGGCCACTGAGGGTTACTACCTGAATATCTTCAGTTTTAGGCTTAGATATTAGCATTCAAATACTGTAAGATGGAAAACGCACCCCCAGAATAAGCAACTACACCTGTTACACAGTTCTCATCCTCTGGAACAGACATGTGCTATTTGTCCCACTCCCCATTCCCGTCCCTCCTTCCTTCTCCCATTCTTCCTCTTTACCTTTCTGCCTCTCATCCTTTCTTCCTTCCTGAATTAGTTGCCAAAATTAAAAAGTTGGGGACATAACTTAATCCAAAGTCAGATGTCAAATTTCTCTGGAAAAGCTTTGGTGGGGGCACACGGGGACCCCAATCCCACACCGTGACAGTCAGGTGAACCACAGAGCCCCTGCCGTGCCATGAAACAGCCTCAGTTCAAATGTTCACATCCCCATCTCCAAACCCGACCTGCTTGGGATTTTTATGTAAGCCAGGTCAAGTCCTACTATGTCAAGAGGAAGGAGACCAGTCTTCCAGCTGTGTCTGGGGAACTCTGGCTGTGGCGCTCGGTCTATTACAGACGAGGAAGGCAGGGGCAAGGATTTGGGGACCTGCAGGAATTTGGATTTGTGGTGCAAGCTGCTCTGCATTTCCCAAGTCACTGAGTGGCAGTAGAAAATCTGGGGCGGTGCCTACACAGGGAATGAAGGGGACAATGGTGAATCAGAGAGCAAAAGGACCAAGGGCTACTGGGCAGCCCTCAGGAATGAAAAACAGAGCAAACAAGGGTGACAAAGTCCCTCCCACCAGGCCAAGACCCAGGGTCACCTCTGCAGGCAGCAGGTGCCCCAAAAGGAAGACCAAGGATCATTACCATCACCTTACCCACTTCCAGTACCTCCAGTGTCATGCAGATGAGGGCTGCCTGAAGGCCTGGAAGCCTCAAGCCACTAAGAGACAGCAGACCTCCTAAGCCTGGTAACCACCAGCCCAGGTTGGAGGGAGGACCCAGGAGGCTCCCAGGTGCCCTCATTCACCCAGACAGGAGCACGCAGGGAGGGCAGGGTCTGAGCAGGCAGCCACACCCACTGAGGCTCACTGGTAGCTGGGGCAGATGGGGACAGAGTTGCCCACAGACTCCTCAGGCACCAAAGACGTTGGGGTGGGAACTCAGCAACAGCTCCACCAACAGGGCTCCCAGGGTAGCGGGAGTCAAAAACAGGGCAGTTTCTTCCCTGGTGCCAGAGAGGTTCCCTCTGGTTTGAGTTAATTTTCTCCGTATTGTAGATGTACTTGGGCAGTGTCCCGTTTACTGTAAATTATGGTTTTAATTATCAATTTTATTAAGATGCCCAAAGGAGTCAGGGCTTACAACACCCATAACTTCTAATGGTTTGTTATTATTAATTTATAATTGTGAAACACTGGAGACAAAAGCTACTTATAACTGTACAGCATTAAAAGGGCACAGAGATGGTGACCTGCACCCCCAATATTCTACCACCCAAGCAATCTGCAGGAACCAGGCTCTCCCTCCCTGGAGACCTACCACCACGTAAGCAGCGTGTAGATGAGCCTATGTCGTTCAGTCTGGGTTAGATTTTGGGACAATTCAAATTTTGGGACAGTTTTTATGTTTAAAAAAACCACCAGCTTGAGCAGGGGATACAGCTCAGGGGCTATATGCTTGCCTAGCAGGGGTGAAGGCCTGGTTTCAATCCCCAGTGCTAGGGGGGGAAAAAACCCACTAGCTGTAAGGATGCAAGTTTCTCCTACATCTTCCTAAACTCTTACTTTCCAAACTGATCTGATTAATATAAATGTGATTACAGTGACATGGCATTGGCCATGACCTTGAAATCAACTCTCTCGGGGCATTTCAGACAAAGTTCTAGGACACCCGGGCATCACAGTTGTCAGGTCAATACCACCACATCTGCAGTGACCAAGATAATCCACATGGCTGTTCCTTAACTACTTCAATTTCCTGAATGATCTCAATTACCTTCCAACCATTTCAATTACAGTTCCAACTTTAAAGAGTTCACCATCACTCTCGCAAACAGTCCTCAGCTGCCAACTCTTAAGAAATTACAAAACACACAGGTGTCTCCCGAGAACGGTAGGCCATAAGCAGCCCTGCTGTTAAACGTATGCATCATATACAGGGAGTCACAAATTGCACATGGGCTCTCCTAAGTACCCCTTGTAACATGACCACGTCTCAAATTTATACATCAAAACAGAAACACCAATGTGAGAGATGAGAATACAGACCTGGTAAACAGGCTGGTTCACATGGAATTTTTTGATTTTTTTTTTTAAGAGAGAGGGAGGGGGGAGAGAGAGAATTTTGTTTTTCATCTGCTTTTGGTTTCTCTGACACCCAGTTTTGTACATGGTGCTGGGGTTCGAACTTGGGTCCTCGTACATGCCAGGCAAGTACTCCAACCACCGAGCCACCGTTCCAGCCCCGGAATATCTTTTTTAAATTGCACTAGGCTTCATCTCTGTGCTTTGGGCAGTACAAGACTGAGGTTGTGATAGTTTGTAAAGCTGTATAATAAATCCCAAGTGACGGTATGAGATCCCTCAAGAGGCAAGACTGACCCCAGGCTGGCTACTGGTGCTGCCACCACACGGGGTAAGTAAGTTCTCATGCGACCTGCCAGTGCCAGCCCTGGTTAAGAATCACAGTGAGAAGAGTGTCCAAAGATTACAATTAACGTCGTTCAAGACAGGTCCAGGGAAGACAGATGCCGTGAAGTCGACTCAGTGGAGCGGATCTGTGCTGACAAAGATCAGGGCAGCCAGGCAACCTCCTGTTATTAACCCGGGGGGGGGGGGGGGTGTCAGGTATAAAAGGGCTCAGTATCTTTAAGAGTGACTGGACCACATCTATCAAATTTTAAACAGACATGCCCTTTCAAAACCAGTTACTCCATGGCCAGAAATTTATTCTACAAATAGATTTGTGCACCCGGACAAAACTGTGGGGAGAAAGTTCCACACAGCATTGTTTGTAACAGCCAAGAAACTCCAAGCAACCCGTCTCCATCGATTAAATCAACTAAATGGAAGCAGAGAATAAAGCATCAGACTACTTAAAAACAGACACGGTGAAACGAGTAGGACATGCGAGGAAACACCTCTACGTTGTCACATGGTTTCTCTGTGTTGGTGCCAGAGATTGAACCCAGACACATGCTAGGCCCCTGTCCTTATTTTTTCAGACAGGGTCTTGCTAAGTTGCCCCGTCTGGCCTCAAACTTGTGATCCTCCTGCCTGTGCACCAGCATGCATGGATTCTGTGTTCACTTACATAGAAGACAAAACGTAAGAGCAGCCTGCAGGTTCACCTCCAAGAGGGAAGCGAACCCATCCTTGATATTAACACTTCAGGAAAGAGCCACTGGGCAGGGGCAAGACAGACTGCCTGTGATGTCACACGCATGTGCAACCTCATATCTAACACATGCATGTATACCTGTTACAGTAAGCAACTACAAATAACAAACTGAGTAACATCCAAATGATCGCTCGTGGGCCTTTACGAATTTTAATGTACAAGGGCAGAGCCCACACCCGTGGGGTCAGGGCGAGCATAGGGGAAGGCAGAGCTTCCTTTCCCTGGGGTGGGCGGACAGGCCACAGGGAGGTCTTGAGGGCAGGGAGAAACCATGCGCACACCCACCAGCCTCGCCCGTGTCTGTGCCCTGTGTTCACGTGCATGGCATCCATACGATTCAAACTGAATCTCTAAGCTCTACTGCTTCCATTTTTATTTTTGACATCCTTGGATGGGCACAAAAGCTGCTGTCCCACTAAAAGAGAAAAAATGATCCAAATGTCACATGCTTCTGGGTCAACAACCTATCAATGTCTATTTGATTTCCAAGTTATCAGGTCAAGGCCAAAACTGTGGTCTCTCTAGCCCCTTTACTACACCAACACACCTGCTGCCTAGAATCCATCCCCACCATGGTACACCCAGTGTTCTTCTCTCCTGACTAACGCTCCCTCACAGAACACTGCAAAGGCCAGCGAGGGGGAAACTAACGCAAGGACACCCCAGCCCCGCTCCACATCCTCCAGGTCAAGGATTTACGACTCCAGACCTAACTCCACCTTCACACTTCCGGCCAAGAAGGGGCCATCTTAAGACTGTGGCATTACAAGTTCTACTTTGATTTTGTCTGTAGTTCCCCAAAGTCTTCGGATCCACACTTTAAAGGCCTTGCTTTATTGAAGTCCAGTGTAAGGGCTACTACCCACTTCCCCAGTGAGGAGCAGGTAACTCCACACTGGACTTTTCAGCAGAGTTCACGTGCACTGGTCTAAACCTGCCCCAGATCCCAAGAGGGAAAAAAAGCAGGACAGGGAAAGAAAACAAAGACCTCCTGGTGAAAAAAACTTTAAATCTCCAGCTCTTTTGATGTAGACACCACTGTTGTCTTTTCAAGGTTCTCAACAAAACGCAGTTTCTCCCTCTTCCTGGCATTAAGACAAGAAGGAACGAGATGGCTCAGTCACGTCACACTCTGTACAGGCTCCCTGGCTCACATTTATGTTCTTCCAAGGACAAGCTATTTTTTTTTTTTTTTAAGAGAGAGGAGAGGGACAGTGCGAGAGAGAGAGCACATGCGTAAGAAAAAGAAATCTATTTAGTTTTTCACGCGGCTTTCGTTGCTCTGACGCTTAGTTGTGTCTGCGGTGCTGGGGTTTGAACCCATGTCTTTGCACATGCCAGGCAAGTGCCGTAACTGCTGAGCCACTGCTCCAGCCCCGCAGAGAACAAGCTCTTTTTAACCAACAAGTCTCACACATGCACACACACACACCTGTGGCCTCAGCTCCTACGCCTCTATATTCTCAGCAGCGTCCATCGGGAGAGCCCAGGTCCTTGGGTGCTTCCATGTGGAAGGGTTTCCCCTGTAGAGCGGCCTTTCTTTCTTTGGTGGGTGAGTTTACGGCCACTGGAGGAGGGGGCCATGCCTGCATTTGCAGCACCCCATCACGCTACTGCAGGTGTCATTGCTTCCACAGCTGTGAAAGGGTTGCTGCGCAGCACCTGCGCCACAGCTCTTTCTGGTTTGCTCGAGACAGGGTTGCTGGTGATTTGGAGGAGACGGGCCAGCCACCAAGTCCTGGGCCCACACCCAGCCAAAGCCAAAGCCTTCCTCTCATTTTCATAAAGACCCAGGAGGCCATGATGAGTCCTCTCCCAACATATTTCCACTTCTGCCAATTAAGTAGTTAGAAAGGAATTATCCAAATAAGAAAAATTGTAATAAAAAGCGGAAGAAGCCCTTTTCTTTCCACTGAGAGCTGCCACAGATGAAAAGCTGCTCCATCCTGCACAACTGATGGGGACAATGTACTACGTTTTCAATTCAAGCAACTCCTTTTTTAAAAAAAAAATTTCAGAACGACCTTGACTCTCACCTTTAAAAAAAAAAAAAAAGTGGTATATTACTTTGCCACTCAAAAAGATTAAATTCTTTATGCTCCCAAAGTCATGCGGAGGTGCTCAAAACACAATGTTGGGAAAGTTCAGCACTTTTTTGAGGCTCACCTTCAAAGTGTTCAAATTGACTTTTCATTCTCTCTCGCTTATAACTTTTTAAGATGCAACTTCTTAAAATATGAATTAAATTTAGTCTCTGAAGCTGTATGCACAGAGTTGCATTAACTTTGCGTTCTCTGGGCCCACTGTGACCTTGCCTGAAACCAATGACTTCTCCAACTCCAAACCTAATCAGCAACTGGGCTTTTGTTATGGTTGGTTAGGAAGTGCTAACAACTAAAGAAAAGATTGGATCAAAATGTACTATAAGAAGGCAAAGTGTAAAAAAGTTCTAAAGTATGCCATTTAATAAAAACAAATCACCTGATTAAAGGATCATCCCTGCCTTGCAATTTTTTAAATAGTAGCTCTGATAATCTATATAATCAGACACCAACTTAGATGATATCTTTACTATAATTACTTTTTAAACCTTTGTGAACTCTGTCTTGGCTATGTTTGCTGCTGTTTTCCTGTTTTTTTTTTTTTTTTTAAAACAAATGCTGACACCATCTCAGTTCAACATGAAAGTGTTTTCTTTGAAAAAGGTCCTAAGTCTCTGCTTCTAGTAAATTCTCTTGCAATTGTCAAACAGTCCACAACTGTCCCAAGAAGAAGGTACTGGTTAACTCCAGCTTTCAAAAGAGGATGCACGTTAAACTCTGCACACCTCTCTTCCTTCACAAGCCAGATGGCACACAGGAAGCACAGAGAATCACTGCTGGTTCCAGAGACCTCTTGATGTGACACACCTGGGGCTTTCAAGGCCTAGCTCCTGGAGGGGCATGCAGCTGGTAAAAATCTGTCTTTTTTTTTTTTTTTTTAAGAGAGAAAGAGAAACAGAATCAACTTCATTTAGTTTTTCATCTGGTTTTGTTGCTCCGACACTTAGTTGTGTTTGCGGTGCTGGGGTTTGAACCTGGGCCCTCACCCATGCCAGGCCAATGTGTTACCGCTGAGCCACAGCTCCAGGCCCTCTCCATCACTTTTTAAGCAAAGATGTGCTTCAATAAAATCAGCCTTGGCTGGATGAGGAAGAAGGAAAGAAGTTTTGAGTTGGAGAACCTTTTGTTCTCCATCTTGTGACAAGATGCTGGTGAAACATGCCAATTTAAAAGTCTACTCCTCTCAGGAAACCTGCAATCTAACCATCAGCTAGGATCAGGCGCCTGCTTGGCAGCAGCGTAAGGGATGCAGAGTGCCTTCCAGCTGAGGCTGATTTTCCCTGACTTCTGGAGGCTCAGCCAGCTGGAAATTTTCGTTTGGCTCCCCTCAGCCAGCTGCTGCGGCTGGGCCAAGAAGGTCCCAGTAGGAGTTCCAGCTTAGGTAAAGTGAAATGATTAGCGATTAGGCTTAATTTCAACTCAGAAAGGAGAGAGGGGCCTGGAGGTACAGCCCAATGATAGAATGCTTGCAAGGCCCTGTGTTCAATCCCCAACAAAAAGAAGAAAAGGCCAGGGCATGGGGGCCAGAAAGGGGAGGGACCTCCGAGTTTCGGTGGCAGAAGGGGTCTCAGCTCCCAGCCCTCAGAGCTTGGGCGACAGTTGGGCAGGCACAGCCACAGATTCCAGGGGAGACGCTCCCTCCTAGATGGGGCTCAAATTGAACTTCCCCGGACACAAACACGCAGCCTGCCCCGCAAGCACACATTTCAGTCTCTCTCAGGTCAAGGTATACTGAGAAGGTATGGAGGGCTAGGAAACCCAAGAATCACTTAGAGGAGAAGCACACCACGACTCTGGTTGTCATGGACTGGTTTCCCCCAAAGTTCACACGTCGAAGCTCTAACCTCAGTGTGACGGCATTTGGAGATGGGGCCTTTAAGGAGGTCATGAAGGGTAAACTGGGTGTGAAAGGCAGAGCACTAATGTCCGTTCCCAACCAACAGGAACCGGACAGCTCTCACTTGCCGGTTGACTGAGATTAAAACAGACCCAGTGGTCCTGAGTTCTCCAAGCACTTTATTTCTCCCTTTACCACGGCTAAAGGCCCCCAAACGCTTCCCACCTTCACTCTTTTAGAGGCAAGGCCTTTAAAACATCCTCCTTTTTAGAGTCAAGGCTATTCACATTTTAGAGTCCCCATTTCTACTACTGTACTAGAGCCCCTATTTCTGCAGCCGAGGATCTTACTACCTGCACGGGAGGGTTCTTCAACCGCTGCTGATCTCTCCTCCGTCTCTGCTGCTGTTTCTTCTTCGTTGCTTCTCACCTGACTAGTCGCTACTCTCTTTATTTATCCATTACAACAACCAATAGGGGTACGGTGCAAACACATTTATCCAATTGTAACAAATGAGCGGCCAAATAGCTTAGTCATGCGGTCAGGCAGGTTACTAATTACAAGCCAGCTGGGCCTCTCAAAGTTGTTTACCACTTTCTGACATCTAGCTAGGCATCATGTTGGGGTCGGTCCCCAACAACTAAAAGGACTATGTCCTCACAGAATGGATGCGGGCACGCTGAGGAAAGGCGTGATGAAGATGGTCCTCTGCACAACCAGACAAGGCCTCAGGAGCCACCACCCCACCAACAGTGGATCTTCTGACCTCCAAAACCACAAGGTATGAATGTCTTCTGATCACGCCCCCCGGGCACCTTGCTGTGGAAGCAGGTGCTATCTTATCAAAGAGGAGAAAAGGCAACGTCCCTCAAACTTCCTGGCCTTCCTGACCAGAGAAGGTCAAGGCATGTGTCGTCCCTGAGAACGACTGGGGTGCCCCACATGGGGCTCCCGCCAGAGACCCGACTTCCTCTTGGAATTTCTCTTAAGGAGACTGGAGATCAAAAAGCTGATCCCTTGCTTCTTGAAGTGCTGTCCCTGTACCAGCACATTGGCAGCAGCTGGGAGCTGGTCAGAAAGGCAGGTTGTAGGGCCCCACCCCAGACCTGCTGTCCTAACAGGGCCTCTGGGAACTTGGGCAGTCCCTGGGGCGGAGAGCTTCTGCTGTGGGAATGTCCGGAACTCACCTTAGCTGGCAACTCACTCTGCCCAGGGCCCGTGTCCACAGGTGCCTTCACAGCCTGTCCCCTTAACGCGCACTATGTGACTGTGTGATGCCATTATCCAACGGGCACAGATAAGGAAACTGAGGCTCAGGGAAAACAAGGTCAAACATTAGCAAGAAGCTGGGCAAAGGCTGGACTCCAGAGCACCTTGGAGCTAAAAGGAGGGGCAAAGGCTGGGCTCCTGAGCCCAGAGCAAACATGCATATGCCTCCTCTTCCAAGTACCAACCTATCATTAGAGACAACTGAAAAGCTAAAGTGAGGCACTTTGTCACTGAGATCACAAAATGAGGAGTCAGAGGGACCGGTGCTGCAATCCTGCCCCGCCTCCTTCCTGGGAAGGATACTCAACATTGTGGCCGATCTATGTCCCTACCCTGATTTAGTCCATAAGGTGACCCCTACCACCTAAAAATCTGCCTCATTAAGAGACAGGGCCTGCAGAGGGGTTATCAAGCTCCAGGGAGGTCGTTAGTGTGGACCCCACTCCAGTGTGACTGACATCCTTAAAAAGGGGGGAAATGGGGACAGGACATCCAGAAAGGATACCACATGAACATAAAAGAGGCCAAGGAGAGATCTGCAGCAGCCTCTGCTGCCAGTGGGAACCAACCCAGCCAGCACCTTGACCTTGAACTTCTGACCTCCAGAACTGACACAAGAATCCCTGTTGTTGAAACCACCTGGTTTGTGGGACTTTGCTACAGCAGCCCCAGCAAACCAGTATCCTCAGCTTCCTCATCTGTTCAAAGGGACGATTAAGAAGCTGTACTCTTAAGAGCTGTTAGGAAAACCAAATGAGATAGCTGAGAGGTCTTGGCAAGCAGCCAAGCTCTCAGGACATTCGGTTGATTACTAATACATTCACCAACATGCTCTCCATGCAAGCGGTACCTCAAATTCTCCTGTGGAAATCTAAAAATCTGTACAGAAAATAAATAAATCTTAGCTTCCCTACTAGCTGTGATATTCAGCCATTAACCATGGGTGCCCCAACTATTTAAAAAAAAACTGAAAATCTAAAACAGTAGGTAATAAACACCCACATACAGCAAACCTAAAGACAACTTTACCATCAGGCTGTCTGGGACGCAGGTGGGTGGCTGAGACTGGTAAGTGCTGGGACACGGGGCCAGGAGGGGGATTTCGTACAGATGCACATGCCCTGTATCTGGACTCAGGCAGTGGGTTTACAGCTGCATGTGCACACCTGTCAAGTCATCGGGTGTGCAACCAAACCAACCGCGTCAGCACATCTGCAAAGATACCACGAGAAGTCGATGTTTTTCAAAGGGAAAGTGTGTGCCCTTGTAATGAGACAGCAAGCTGGTGGCCTATGTGTGCTTGAGATGTTCATCCTGCGCCTCCTGGCAAACCAAGGGACAGCACCATCCCTTGAATGAAAAAAGTAGACCAGCTTTTTTGTTTTAAGGAGGGGGTTGGGGATTTAGCTCAGTGGCAGAGCACTTGCATAGCAAGCGCAAGGCCCCAAGTTCAGTCCTCAGCCCTGAAAAAAAAAAAGAGAGAGAGAGAGAGGGGAAGAGTGAGTGAGAGAGAATCACTTATTTTTTCCTCTGGCCTTTGTTTCTCTGACATTTAGCTGTGCATGTGATGCTAGGTTTGAACCCGGGTCCTCACGCATGCCAGGCAAGTGCTCCAACCGCTGAGCCACCACTGCAGCCCAGACCAACTCTTTAGAAGAGATGAGCTTTGCTGTCTTCACCCTCAAAGTGTATCAGAAGGCTCTTCATATGGGAAACACAGGAGGATAAGCCAGAGGCTGGCAAACCGCTTCCGTGAAGGGCCACAGCCAGTTGTTGGCCGTTTCTGTCACACACCCTCAGTCCCACTATCAGGGCAGCAAAGCACCTGAGTTGACATGTGTGAAAAAGGGGGCATCCCTCAGTTCCAACAAGACTTTGACAAAATAAGGTTGTAAAAAAGGCCGGATTTGGCTCAGGCACCACCGTTCGCAGACCCACGGACCAAGGCAGTGCACTTTTAATGTTCAGTTCTAAACTGACCTGAAGCAAAACAAGAACAGAGCTCAGAATGACATGAAGGTGACCTTGACCTATAGTCAAAAAGTTAAGAATTACCATAGCCAAGTTCAGAACCCATGTGGATGATGACCACATAAAACTTAATTTTAGACAATTTACTAATTTCTATGAAAGCATAAATGGAGAATCTCATTAAAACAAAATTTTAAGTATCCCATTTGCATCAAAACCTATTACACTGTGTTTTGCTCAGAATTTCATTCAACTTACTATAACTACATTGGCTTTTCATTGCAGAGCTGGATGTTTAACTGTAAACTACATCCTGCCTCTCCCTTTGTGTGTAAAAGTGACAAATGTGTTGCTTTTGGATCCCAGAATTCTGAGGAAAGCCAACTTAAATGAATTAGGATGACTAATGTGTTGATTCTGTTTCCAATCCAACAAAACGTTAATGTAAGAACCCATGTCATAAGATGCGATGTGCTTTAGTTCAAATTTAACATCAAATATTGAATGAGGCAGTTTCTGAGTACATTACTAAGCTAAAAATATTCCTTCGGTGTAGCAAGAACTCCATCTTGCTCAAGGAAGTGGAAATTTGAACATCTTTGCTCAGAGCAGTCTAAATAAGAAAGGAGAAAACTGCAAACCTCCATGGTGTTCAACAGGACTTGGTCCTGTGTGGAAAGTTGCACGATACTGTTTATCAAGGAGGTTCGTTTGAGTCATTCACCCATGGTCCGGACGTCGCGCAAAGCTCTAGAGGGACACCTGAGGAAGTCAGCACCGATCTGGCTGCAACTTAAAAAACCGCATGCAGGGTGCAGGAACTCAGCAATGCCTGGGATACTGCAGTGGAAGACGACAGAGCAGAGTTTGCACATCCGGCTGCTGCGGGGTGCCTGGCACCCCCGGCTCTGCCTGGCACCCCTGGCTCTTCTGCAGCAAGATACTGTTTCACTGCATTTACTTAACACAGGCTGCAGAGTTCTGGAGTTCCCGTGGCTATGACGCACCACTACACAGTTTTGTTCTAATTGAACTAACACCGGTTTTTCATCATGTAATATTTAAGTAATTTGTTCCCACAGAGGTAGTAACTATTTTGCTTTTAAAAGCTGCTCGAGGTGCTGTTCGTAAACATGTGTCACATACCTTCCACGAGTGAGACACGCAGGCCTCGGCTATCCACCTAATTCTAATTCCCAATCTTTCCTTAATTATACCAAAGGAGGTATTTTAATAATTACCTTCAGAATGAAAATCAGATCTGTTAAGAGATTATAAAAGAAGGAAATGAATAATTAGGGGGTCCCATCTTTCAAAAAAAGAAGAAAAAGAATTTAAAATTTTATAAGGAAGAATTTAGAAATCCAGGGCCTAGAAATGGAAACTACATGGAATATATGTATTTTGCCCCTAGGTTTTAGATTCAACCATGACAGGCTGTCAGTAACTGGATATATTTTTTTTTCATTACCTGACAGTTATTTAGGAAATTTCTATTGTTTAGCAAAGTGTAATTTGGAAATCATTACTTCTTTGTCCATTACGCAGTGATAAATTTCTATGAGAAAAGGGACCATTAAAATAAAAAGAAACAACAACATTTCCAGGCATCTTTTTATTTCTAATACCATACGATTCAATAATTTTTTTTTAAATAAAGAGAGAGGGACAGTGAGAGAGTCAGAGAAAGAGAGAAACAACTTTACTTAGTTTTTCACATGGCCTTGGTTGCTCCAACACTTAGTTGTGTACGTGGTGCTGGGGTTTGAACCCAGGTCCTCGTGCTTGCCAGGCAAGCGCCGAAACCGCTGGGCTACCACTCCAGCCCCACGATTCAATAATTTTTATGGCTAAAAAGACACTCTAAAACAAATGTGTGTATTTACCAGCTACTAGAGACTAAAAGCATCAGGATTACCTCATTCAGCATCCATGAACTACGCTTTCCTCCTCCCACCCCCACAAAATCATATATAAATGCCTGGCTATGAATGCATTTATTTTCTCCTTGTAGAAAGGGCCAGAAGTTCCAATGTGTTCTAAAGTACAGGGTTTTTAAAAAAGTGGGGTAGGGGGCTGGAGCAGTAGTTACAGTGCTTGCCTCTCAGGTGCCGAGTATGTGAGTTCAAACCCAGCACCACATACACAACAAAGTGTCAGAGAAACGGAAGTCACATGAAAAACTAAATAAAGATTGCTTCTCTCTCTCTGTCCCCTCTCTTTCTTTAAAAAAAAAAAAAAGGAAAAGAGAAGAAAAAGTTAACATCCAGTGTTAATTTTTTATGCAGAAAGCTGGAGGAAAAAAAAAACTTTGTTTACTCCTCTGAAACAGAATAAAAAGGTCAAGTACTGTGGACCTAACCAAACTGCCACATGAGTTCCTGTGTGCAATCACGCCCCCTCAGCCCAGGCAGGGTCCTTAGCCATTAGCACCCAAGGCCTGCTCAGCACATACGTGGCCCCACAGCAGCCCTCTCCCAGAAGCCGCCAGCCTGTGCTTCAGCACCCCTGCAGCTGGGAACTCATTTGCTGAAGGCGGCCAGTTCCATTATGGAGAAGCAGGCAATTCCCCGCTTGGTTCCTAATGGGCGATAATCAGAAAGCGGGCTCCGCAGGGACACGCGGGTTCCTCTCACTGACGAATCCCCAGGTTGGAGGACAGAGCCATCCTCAGAGGCAGCACTCAGCAAGAATTTGTTCGAAGAAACTTGAATGGGTGTGGTTCATCCACACAGCGTCCACCTTGGAAAGCATTTCTTTTGTTGTTCCAATGTTATGAGTTGAATAGTGCCCCGCACACCAAAAATCAATGTACTGAAGTCCTAACCCCCAGTCTTTATGGAAGTGATTAAGGTAAAATGAGATCATCAGGATGGTCCCTAGCCCAAAATGACTGGTGTCCTTTATTTAAAAAAGGGAAATGCACACCCAGATGGATGCACGTGGAGGGAAGGGATATGAAGAGATGGGTGGAGTGCGCTGTGTGCAGACAGAGGCGGACAGGGAACTCTGCCACACGCCAAGAAGCCTCTTCCTCCAGCAGCTGGCAGAAGCAAGGAAAGAGCCTCACCACGGGTGTGAGGAGGAACAGGGCCTACAGACACCCTGGTTTCCAGCTTCAATCCTCTAGTACTTGGAAACAATAAAATCCTGCTGTCCTAAGCCGCCCAGTTTGTGGTAGCTTATTTCAGTTTCCCCAGCAAACTGGTACAACAGTGGATAAGATGAAGTGCCCACACTTCAGCGCTCCTGATGGAGAGCCCTCAGACCTGCCAGGGGACCCTGGAGGGGACTGTGCTCAGCAGGGCACACAAGAGCTGTGCAAGGGGTGGACCGCGTCCGGCACCTGCCCAAAGCACTTCAAGTGCTCCCAGCCCCATCCTCCTCCAGCCACCGCTGCAACCTTGCACTTTCAACCAGTTTCACACAAACTAACTGGGAGCACCTCACCTGGGACTGCAGTGAAGCAACCATTACTATCCCAGGAACTCTCTGGCACACAGCACAGGATGGCTATCGAAACCTGATTGGCACTAACCCTCAAAATGTGGGGACATCAATGCCTGTGGGTCACCCTTGCTTTAAGAATGCAAGCCAGTGGATAAATGCCTTTCATCCCCTAGGCAGACAGTTCTGAGATGCATTTCATGAAGTTTCTCCGGAAGTCCCATGGAACTGAGCGCTAGTTGCCAACACCACTGCCCAACTCAAAAACGCACCCTCACATGGCCTCCCCACCTCCTTGGCTTGGTTCTCCCATCCCTCGCACATGTGTCCTGCAGTCGCACCCCATGATCTGCAAACACACCTTTCTCTCAGGTTCTGCTTTTGGAGCAACCCAAGCTGAGAAAAAAGATAATACTTCTAAAAGCATTTTCAACACAGAAAATTTATTATCTAGTTTTTATACAACTTGAATCATCAGAAGGGTCTGCCCCCCACCCTGGCCACAAATTCCAATCCACTGCACAAGAACTAAGTCCACTGGTCCTGAATGTCCTTTTCTTCTACGATTAACCAACCATCCCTCTTCCTTTAAGGGATGCTCCTAGGGCAGGACTTGGTAGCTCTGTCAGCCTTCGGCTTGTCTGTGCCTTGTCCAGAAATGAACACAAGGTTCTAGCTGTGGATCATTGACCTTTCTTCACAACACACCAGGACGGTTCAGCCCAGCAACGGCATGAACAGGTTGTCTGTATCGGAGTTGCAAGGCACGGGTGCATGGGGAAACCGTCCAGGAGCAGCTGCAGGTGCTGGAGATGCCAAATGATGACTGCAGTTCAGAGGCCCCGTTCCCACACGTGCTCGCCTTTCACATCAGCGCAGTGGCGTGTTAACCACTTCGCGGCTGCTCTCCTGCGGCGCGCACGTGGTTCTCGCAAGGTTGATTACGGTCTACGGCAGTTGGGTGATTGCTACTGAAGTCAGGCAGCCATCCGCTGGCTTCTCATAGTGGGCTGTCCCAAATGTGTTTTGTTATCATTCAGGAGGGAAAGATGAACGATTTTTAAAAATACACACTCAAGAGATATGGATTCTTGCTGTATCTTTTTATTTCTTAGAAAAGTTTAATTACTTCCAGAGATGTCTTCTCTTGAACTTTTCCCACTCTCTAATGTCAAAGGCAGGGAGACCGACACCCCCGCAAAGAACTGGGCCCCCCTGGAGAGGGAGTGTCAGACTCAGCCCTGTGCTCCTTCCTCCCTTTGGTTTCCACATCCTCATTCTGAGCTAACCAAATCACACACTTCTTTACTGATCACTGAGTTCAAGTGCAGCATTATAAAAAAATAAAACAAATTAGCTGCACATTTTGAACATCTGTTAGCAAGTATAATAGCATGGTTCTTAATATAAAAAGTAAATTTAATAAAATTAAAAGGGAGTATTTCACAGAACACAGAATAATTCAAAGGCACACTGATCTTTCAGAAACAAGGGGCCGGCTCCTGCAGGATTACCAGAAGGACTGGTGTGTGATATTCTGCGATTCTTCTACAGCTCCGTCAGCTCTCCTGACAGTGATCAAGCGGCCATTTTAACAGCTGGCCAACAACGTGCCTAAAATCTTCCATTACCGCAACCACCTGAAAGCTGATCTGTTCAAAAGAATTCCCCTTTCCCTCCAACTGGCTCCCTCTCCTTTAACAAGACAGAGCAGGCTTGCTCACCTGCTCTGTGTTTCCGTCCCTCTTATGCACTTGGTGATGTTCATACACTGCAGAAAGGACTTCGGTCCAAATGGATATGAAGCAGACAGACCTGCTCTTGCTTTTCAGCTGTACGAACGGCCCTTTCAGGACCCACTGGCAATTTCGTGCAATCAAATGAAATGGGCTGATATTTATCAAACACCCCAAGAAACCAAGACAATTGTAAAGCCATCACTCGATCTTTGGATCTAAAACGCAAGTGAATCTTCTGTCCATACAGGGTGCACGAGTTCCTTTTGTCTCTTAAGAAAACCTGTAATTCTCTCTGCATTGGCATTGTGTGAAAATGCCCACCATAACAAGTTAAGAAAATCGAAAAATCTTTGTCTTAGACTTTGAACAAAAACCACAGAGAATCAGTGAACGGATGCAGGCTGTCAGACAGACCCCAGGGTAGGTCACTGAATTCTCCTAACTTTATCAGGTTGGCATGGTGGTGCCCACTCCTCAAAGGAGGAACCCGAGACACAGTAGTTAACAATGTAGTCTAAGGCCCCAAAGGTAGCAGGCTGCTAAACACAGAAGTCAAAGTAGTAAGCCAGGGCATCCAGGAAGCACCCTAGGACGCACCATCCAGCAGCCAAGGGGAGGCGGACACACTGTTCACCGCATTCCTCAGTTCCCAAGGCCTCATGATTCTAAGTATTCTAGCATCTTCCCCATTTCAGAGCATCTCTCTGGGTGAAGGGGTCTCCATCGTGTTAACATCACTGAGGCATGGGGGAGGGGGAAGCAAGGGGCAAGGTGACTTGGGTGAACTGTAATTCTAGGAGTGGGAATGGCATACACAGCCCTGCCTCCCCTCTTATGAAGAACTGCAGCTGCTCCACCCCAGCTGGGCCTGATCCAGCCCTGACATCACCCTGCCTCATCCTGGCATGCAGGACTAGAAAGCCCACAGGCTCACAGACACAAGCCCCACTCGCCAACATCAGCACCGCTAGCAACTGAGGCACGTCTCCTCTATCCTCTCAATTCCATCCAACTTGAGGAGGGGAAAAGGTGCCATTTGCCAGAGCCCTGAAAACCCAAGAGCTCCTCGCTGGTTAGTCATCCAACCCGTGCTCAGATTTCCCTAGTGGGAATGAAAAGCTTTGCGATCCTGAGTCCACGATTTAAGACCAGTGTGGCTGAACATTTACCATCCACTGACCAAAAAGGATCCCCTAGACCCAGAAGGGTTCAAAGTCACATGACTGAATCTAGGTCTAGTAAGACCTAGAGAGAGACGTGACAACGAACACCAAAGTCCACACTACACCTGGGACAGCGTCACTTTCTCAATTCGTCCTGGGAGTCGAATAAGCCCCCTACAAATCTGAATCCATACGACGAGGGAATATGCTTCTCCAGCCGCATGTTATTCCTGTTTCGCTGTATCACTATACTGTTTACAAAACACAGGCACACCATGCTTCGCAAAAGGAATCCCGTGCTTTGTAAAAGATTCCATTATCAGAGTAATCATTATTGAACCTTTTAGCCCAGATGTAATTTCTTACATGTTACAACAAGTTTGGCACGCACTGTGAATTTCAGCCAAGGTTGATAAAGTTCAATAACTTGGCTAACCAACCATGTGTACCACTCATTATAGAAGTAATAAATAGATTCATCAAAATGGACATGAAAAAGCCATAAGAAAATCAGATGCCATTTCCAGCCTGCCTCATAAAAGTGCCTCCTGGACTTAAAGTGACTTTGTATGTAGTGACCACACCTGCCCATCACTCAACACTGGGTGGAGACAAAACAGCAGGCACCCACTTTTTGCACGCTGGATACATTCCAGTTACAAAGGGGAATTCTCGGGGGCTAGAGCGGTGGCTCAGAGGTTTCTACACTTGCTTAGCAAGTACAAGGACCTGGGTTCAAACCCCAGCACCACGTACACAACTGAGTGTTGGAGCAACTAAGGCCATGTGAAAAACTAAATAAAGTTGTTTCTCTCTTTCTCTGTCTCTCTCTCACTGTCCCTCTCTCTTTAAAAAAAAAAGGGGGGGGGGATTCTCTGAACTAGAGAGCTCAAAAGTCACATAAATGTGCATTTGCTTATATGTTCAACTCCTAGAAAAACTCAAGCCAGGAATAAAGGAAAATAGGCAGGTCTACAAATGTCAATTTCTCTTCTCATTATCCTTTTGGATCAGTTTTAGTGAAAGTGAGGGCATTTTTCTTTTTTTCAGAAATACTTTCAGTCTAATTCTTGCCTATTGATATTTGAAAAATGTAGCAGGAAAACAAGTGAGTAAACCTGATTTAAATAAATGTCACAGAAGGAAGAAAGAGATCTACGTGTGCAGAGGGAAACAATTCCTATTATCAAATACACAGACGCCAACAGACCTGGCTTCTCATATCCGAACATAATTAACAGAATTTCATTGAACGCGATAATAAAAGTTGAGCGACTGCAAAGTTGAACACCCTGCATTTCTCTCTTCTACACTTCTCAAAGGAAACCCCACTACAGACGCCTGAGGGAATGAAGCCCACCCTACTGAGGAAGCACCCCACACCCTAGGCGGACCACAGCAGGGTGAGCCGGCCCAGGCTCTCGGCTAAGGTTAAAAGGCATTTATTTGCACATTTCGAACGTCAGGCTGTACTAGTGAACACTCGGCTGGGTCCATAACTGTCCCTGAGCTCTCCTGTGTGCATCCCAGGAAGCCTGAGCCCTCCGGGTCTCTGCAAGGCCACACCTCCAGTTCCGGAGCACAGTGGAGCCGGGTGTCTCTACCCTGCACTGGGACACCCAGCAGGCACACACCTTCTCTTGTGCTCACTCCTGCCCTCCTCCCAGTCTCCTGAGCCATCAGCATCACATGTCACAGAGATGCACTCTTGCTCCTGTTCAGAGCCATCTTCTGGATTTCCTCTTGCACAGTGGGATCACCGCATGACAATATCATTAATATCCTCAGACTCGCCTGGTTCTTCTCACATCTAACAAGGGAAAAACATGACCGGGCTTTCTAACACCAAAGTTACCCTCTTAACAAGGAAAATATTCCTGGCTATTATTTCTAAACAAAACCTAAATTATCACAACCATAGCAAAATATCATGTGAATTTTTAACTCAGCACAAGCAGAACCTTATGCCAGTGGAGAGCTTTATTTTCTCAAGAAGTTAGCAACTGCCAAATTCTTCCAAGAGCTTAAATACCACAATGACAGATAGTGAAGTACAGAAATTAAAGTAAAATATGAAACTAAACAGAGAATGAAGAGATAAGCCAGAGATGGACTCTGAATCACAGAAGTAATGAAAAAGAAAGGCTCATGTTAACTGTCAGGATGAAAAAGGAGGTTAAAGGAAACTAAAGAAAGAGGGCTTTGACGGTTCCCAAAAGACTTGTAGAAAAAGTCAAATTCAGCAGGCATTACCAAGAATCATGTGCACGGAGAATGATCTTGGCTAAGTCCATGCTATTGTTTACGGCAATGCACAGCATTATAAAATATGGGCAAGTTTCTAAATAAAGATTTCTGATAGGGATCCAGAAATGTTATCCTAATAGCAGATGGCTTTCTATCGAAAGGTTTTTAAAAACAAAGCCACCCTGCCAGCATGCTGATTCTGAAATCCAGTACTAATATGTAAGCAAATAATAAATTAACAAATGTTTGCTATTTCATATTCATCACCAGTTAATTTTCCCCACCAACATGAGAACACACACACACACACATGCACGCACACAGAGCTGCAGCCTACGCGGCAGTTCCTAAAGGAAACAGTCCAGGAACATCTTCAACGACACAGCACTCAGATACCTGAGCAAGAGCCACAAAATCTGTTAGGAAGACAGAAGGAATTTATCGACTGGAAATTTGGAAAGACTTATTTCTAACGTGACAACTCTAATGTTCGGTATCCTTGCAAGCTCAGCTCAGCCTTGCAAGAGTATCCCTGGCTTCTCCCTCTGATTAGCTTCCTTTATGACATGCAGTCTGGAAGCTTCACTAGTTTGAGCTTTTATTCATTTAAAGCCATCAGTACTTGTTCCGCGGGGATTCTCTCTAGACAGTTTGAATAGAGCACATTACATTTTGAGTTTTTTTAAAAAAAAAAAAGTGTCCTTTGAAAAGTTAAACAATGTTAAATTCTTCAATCCAAACAAGCCCACCTTTATAATAACTAAACCATCAAGTCTAGAAGTCACTCCTTAAAGACTGAGTGTGCCAGCCTCATTCAGGCAATGTTTCCATTTAACAGCAAATAAAAAGTTTGTTTGGAATCTGTAGATCCAAATATTATCCAGAAACATGACTGCTCGTTTTCTTGGCAGGCTTAAGATAATGTAAAATTGTGAGTTTAAGGTCCAGTTCTTCACTTGTGCTCCAATACTGTGCTGTGCAGCTGCTACACTGTTTGAGGAGCTGCGGGATGGAATGGAGCAAAGAAGAATTATGGCAATTATAAAACCTCCCTGGTATATGCTGCCCGATTAATAACCAGCATTAGCAGAGGTACACCATCGGCAACGTGAAGAACCAAAAGCCCAGAGCTACAGGAAGTCATAACACGGAGCAAAGCAAAAGAAGCCAAGAACGGCAAAAACCAAATCTGTCCACAGAAGCAAGTAAGCAACCTGCCATTCAAACTAGCTGCCTCCCCATCCTCAGCACGGACTATCGGAAGACTACAGAACTGCTCAGGCTGTGAGCACCAACATCAAGATACCAGATGACCTTTAAAAACATCATAACATGGCTGCATGCTAATTTAACACCAGGCAAGCAATGGAACCGTGATTAATAGAGATTACAGAATAAGCAATTACACTCGACCGCAGATGCATGCACTGCTCAAGTTTATGGTGACTTGGTACTCGCCAGGTACCCACTACATAATAGGTTCTGCTTTCCTGCATGGCTACTCAGAAGATGTACATGCTGAACGAAACTTAGGGGAAAGCTGAGGCTTACTGCAAGACTTAAAAATATCAGTCGAGATGGCAAACGTTCTCTTTAATATATAAGAACATATTTGGTGATTCATTTGCAGATGTTTCCAACTGTGAATAAAAGGCCTTAATATCGGGGCTGGAGCGGTGGCTCAGCGGTTACAGCGCTTGCCTGGCATGCGTGAGTACGCAAGTTTGAACCCCAGCACCATGTACAGAACAAAATGTTGGAGCAACAAAAGCCACATGAAAAACTAAATAAAATTGATTTAAAATTGATTCTTTCTCTCTCTCACTGTCCCTCTTTCTTAAAAAAAAAAAAAGGCTTAATATCCTATATCGTTAAATACCAATAGAAAAAACAGAAAAATACAGAAATAATGAGAAGCTACCCAGAGGCATACCTGTATGCAGGGATGTGTGTCCCCCTCATTCATACACACACTCACACACATACTACACTACAAAGCAAGTCAATTTAAATGTTCTCTAGAAGCAGTAAGATCATGTGGCTAATATTGTCATTTGTCTGTATCTCCAGAAATCATTTTGATTCTACACTGAAGACCTAGCACTTAGTACCCAGCAGTCAATAACTATTTGTTGAATGCACAAAAGACTGAATAAGGAGTGTGTATGTGACCCTGAGCAGCTGGACGGTCATCCTCATCCAGCCCCCATCAGATGCTCCCCCACAGACTTGAGCTCACCTCCCTACAGAGCCAGGCAGGTCACAGGACCACGCACAGGGGCCTGCACTGGCAGCGCTGGTGTCTCAGCCTGCTTGGCTGGCATGGGGACCAGCCAGACACCTCAGTGAGCAGGGCTGCAGTAACAGATGCTACAGACAGGGGCTTTAAACAACAAACATTAGTTTTTCACAGGTCTGTGAGGCTGGATATTCAAGGTCAAGTGCCAGCAAGGTCGGGTCTCTATAGGGAGGGCCCAATTCCTCCTATCCTCACCTGGCAGAAAAGAAGCTAGGGAGCCCTCTGGCCCCTTCTTTCAAAGATGCTAATCCCACTCCTGCTGCCCCTCATGACCCACTCACCCCCAAGGACTCCGCCTCCAAGTAGGAACCACCAGCATTAGGATTTTAACATGTGAACAAGGGAACTGGGGAACAGGGTATATCGTAAATACTCAGTCCATCACACTGAATCTTTTGATTTTTAAAATCGTCTTAAATCTAGGTTTAAGTAAAATATCCTGATTTTAATATGTTGGAAGTAATAAAAAAGCAAATACCCTGCGATAGACCATCTTTGGGGGTAACATTAAGAAATCTTAGTGGACCAGTTACAGGCTACCAGCCAGCAGTTCTGGACTGTCCTCAAAGCTGCCTGGGAGCCCCGCCAGAGACCCAAGCCTCCCTCCTGCCCCCCACCCAGCCCTGGCCTCTGCCCTACAGAAGTGAGCTCCTAGGATCACAGCCCCACCCTCAACCACTGCCACATGGTTCTCAGTGACTCCATGGTAGGCTACTCAGACCACCCTCTTCAGACAAATTCAACTGGCAGAGCAGAGGCCTCAGAGGAAGCTTCCCAAACTCAGCATCAGGAAGGAGCTTTTCAGATGAAACACGCAGCCCAAAGACCCTTACAGAGAGGGATGAGGTGGGTTCCTGTCCCTTCCCCAAAATGCCCATGACCTAATCCCTGTGGATGTCACCCACACAGCAAAAGGGATTCTGAAGACACAATTAAATTATGGATTTTCTTGAGGGGTATGGGGTACTGAGCCCAAGGGTGCTCTACCACTAAGCTACATCCCCAGCACCACCACCCCCCTTTTGAGTCAGGAGCTCACTAAGCTGCCCAGGCTGGTCTTGAACTTGCAATCCTCCTGCCTCAGCTTCCCAAGCAGCTGGGATTTCAGGTGTGTGCCACCACACCCAGCTTAAATTAAGGATTTTAAATGGGAAGATGACCCTGTATTCTCCAGGTAGGCCCTGGAGAAGGCAGCAGAGGGAGAGAGGGCCACAAGAGAGGAGGAGGTAATGCAATGACAGGTGCAGCCAGTGACTGGGGTGACACCATCGGGGGGTGGGGGGCAGGGCCACAAGCTAAGGAGTGCAGGTGGCCGCTGGAAGCTTCAGGCTCCTCAGAAGCCTCCAGAAGGAGCCAGTCCTGTGAATGCCTTATAGTCCACCCAGCGGATTTCAGGTTCCTGGCCAGCAGAACTGTAAGAGAATAAATCTCTGCTGCTGTAAGCCACAGATCTGCGGTGACCCCCTACAGCATTCCCAACAGTGAAGTAACTAGGCCAAGATAACAAAAGGGCAGGTGTGCCTGTCGCTCCGAGTGTGAGACGTGCCCACACGACAGGCTTCCTCCTGCTGGGTCCCTCCCC